>JASXTE010000704.1:0-28492 GCA_030280995.1 Hemileia vastatrix
CTTTCATCTGGTATAGATGTATCAAGGGGATGAATGGAGAGACAAAGTGATGAAAGTATTGATGAATTTATCAAATAGTATCAATGTTATCAATAGTATTGGATGGATGTTTATTTTTCTTGGTCACACATAAAGTTTATAAGCAAATCCTCTTGTACAAGGTAAAAAAGGTAGATCAATTAACTGGCAAAGATACCAGTATCAAGTGAAGTAAGTCAACATGTTCCTGTATAACTCGATTCGATGTAACACAAGAACAACCAAACAAGGCCAAAGAGAGAGAGAGAGAAAGAGAGAGAGAGAAAGAGAGAGAGAAATAAAGAGAAGACCAACACACGTTACACACACACAAAGAGAAACTCATACACAAGTTGCATAAGAACATGGAGAACACCAAAAACGACAACGACAAGGAGAACAAAGACAAGAAGTGTACAAAGTTGTTGGACTCGTGAACAAACAGAGTTACTGACAGAGAAAGAAAGAATAAAAACAAAGGTAAGAGTGAAACCTGTTACACATCTGTCGAATCAAATGAAATATTGTAATGAACATGTCATCTGTGTCAAGCAAGACATGTACCAGCCAAAGACAGTGAAAAAGTGCATGTTTGTCATGGAAAACATTGAATTAGTTCACTGAAGGGAAGGAAAAAAATGGGAAAAACGGAGAAAGAGTACAAGTGAGTTAGTGAAGTTAGTGAAGTTAGTTGAGTCAGTAAGTGAGGTAAAAATATGAAGAAAGATAAAGGCAAACACATATCGACCAGTGAATCATTTTCAATGTTACATGTTGTTGCCTTGCAGAGTGCAATAACACCTTTTGTTGGGCGAGGAAGGAGAATGAGTGAAGAAGAATGAGAAATGGAATGAGAGAGAAAGAAAAAGTGAGGGTTAACAGACAATAAGGACCAAACAGGACATGGGCGGATACAAAGCGATACACAAGATACACTAGAATCGACATGCAGATGCAAAAAGTTGATTTCCTTGAAGTTGATGTTGATGTTGTTGTTGTTATTGTCGCTGCGCTTATTATTCTTCACTTGCCATGAATAGCGGCTTCGCCAATCACTGGTGTTGCCGCATCTTTTTCTCTTTCTTTCTCTCTCTTTCTTTCTCTTTCTTCCTACCTCAGCTGTATTGCAGTTGTCTTGTCTTGTTTTCCTCTTCCCACTTGCAAATACTCGGTAAACTTGGCATCAGTCCAATCCACACATCCAAGGGCATGTGAAAGATGGCGAGGATGGCAATGGGTAAAAGGACTAAAGTTTTATTTGCTTTTGGATACAGCTGTATGAGGTAAACTGTATGATTCATCTTTCACTCTTTCACTCTTTCACTCTTGTCAGCTCACTTCACCAGCAGCATTTGAGTATTTCTCTATTACAGCATTTTTTCTTCATTCACTCACAACAACATCCAGTCACAGTCAACCAACAAGCAGGATAAACATAACATTAATTTCACTCTTCAATTCATCTATTCAAGTCCACCTTGACTTTGTTACCGCATTTGATACTTCAAAGTGCTGCTTGTAACTTGCTTATTCCTTCTCAACTTTCTACACCTCTAAACTTGAACACCAGGTGCTTTTTACTTTGTCTCCTTCCTTTGGTATTCACTTGCACATTTATCAAAACAAGAAGTGAATTCAAAAGTAAATTTGCTCTTCAAACAACAACAACAAGCAACAACAAGCAACAACAAATCCTCTTCCTTTGACAACAACCAAAACCAGGTGAGTAAGTGTTACACTTGGAAACTTTAATTGGTATTTGTGACAGAATGAGAGATGAAAGTCAATTCAATCTTCTTTACTTGGAGCATTTCAATTTACATATAATTAATTTGTTTCATTTTGCCTTTCTCTTCTTTCGGACTAATCTTGTGGATACAAAGAGTAAATTAAAATGGCCAAGTGTTCACCTTATGGATTTAGTGGAGCATTTGCAGCGGTAAGTTGTCATTGTGGTAAATGTACAACTTGTTCTTCATTGTACACTCGACTAAATTGTATCTTCATCTTCATCTTCATCTTTAGATAACCGCAACTGCAGCATGGATCTTATTGAAGATGAAAGCTGATGATTGTTATCGAAATTATGGTGATTTGATACCCTTTCACTTGGTATGCATGGTTGCTGGTGTAATTATTTGCATTGGATCTTTATTTGATATTGCATCTGCTTTACGTAAGATGCATCAAATCGTAAACTTACTTGTAAGTCTACAGTTTTGTCATGTGATGGTTATTGATGTGGTCTTTACCATAATCTACTACTTGAAATGTCAACGTTAATTTTTCTTCTTTTTCTTCTTTTTCTTCTTCTTTATTAACATTTTCTCCTTTTCATATTTCCTCATACATATTTAACTTGTTTAACTTATTCAACTTGAACACAGGGAGTTGTAGCTATTGCTGCCGTTGGATGTTTAGCCATATACTCTGCATACATCGAATTTAAACTTCCATGTGTCCCAACTGCTGGAATTCTCAAGATCGACTTTGGATCAATTGATTCAAATCGAAACATCTTTTCAGCTGAAGATGGTATGATGATTGGTGTCTTCATCTTGGACATCGTAGCTGGTCTTCTTTTCTTTTCCTCAGCAGCTAACTTTTCTATGTAACCATGTATATCGATTATACAAAGACATACATATATTTGGTTCATTGTCGATGGTTTATTCTCCAACTTTTCTATCATCCTCTACAATTATTATATCCACTACATTTGCCTAAAAAAACCTCAGCAATTGATTTGTCCTCTTCCTATTTCTTCTTCTTCTTCTTCTTCTTTTTGTCCTTTTATCGAATTAACCTGTGTGTCTATCTCCTCGTGGACCTCGTGAAGGCCAAATTAAAATTGATGCTTACCAACGCGATGGATTCTTTGCCAAAGTTTAGACTATCAATGAATAAACTCACAACACATAAAGTTTACTTGGGTTTTACGTATGTTGTACCATCTTTCACACACACCGTGTGCATATATTTTTGGCCAATGTGATGATTAAATATTTATCAAGTTGCTGTAGTTCGATCCAACTCAAGTAAGTTTCTACCTCCCAGCAAGATGCATTATCTCTCTGTAGATACCTCATGGCATAAGATTCATCAGATTCACCCGGCAGATTTTAATAATCAACAACTTCATCGTCCTTTAATCGATGAACAAAGGAAAAGTTCATACTTAGTACTTGGCACTTACTGCTAGTTAGATGACACGCATAAATAGGAACATCAATCAAAAGTAAAATAACTGATTGTTGGTCTTTTCCTCATGAGATTCAGGATCACGATTAAATTCTACTACCTTTACTTTACTTTAGTTTACTTTTATTCTTTACCTTCTCCTTCTTCTCCTTCTTCTCCTTCTGGTCACTTAGTGGACATGGCGGACTTTCAACATAAATCACAACAACTTTGATATAAGTTGTGAATTTCTTTCACATTCTACCGTCCATGTGTATTAATCAAGGTGGTGAGCAAATGAGAACTCAAGTTACTTAATTTGAACTTTATTACCTGTCATCAGTTGTTTATGAAAGGTGAAAATGCATTTGAGTGCAGAGAGAGAGAGAGAGAGAGAGAGAGAGAGAGAGAGAGAGAAGAGAGAGAGAGAGAGAGAGAGAGAGAGAGAGAGAGAGAGAGAGAGAGAAAGGAAGAGAAAGAGGAAGAAAGAGTGAAACATAGATTGAGATTGTATGTGTATGTTTTGAGTGTGTAAACGGGTCACCGTGTGAGGTCTCTCACGTTTTCAGTTGCTAGGCAAACTCAGCTGAGAAGATCCTTTCATTTTCAACCATGGATAAGGCATTGTTAGCTGCTGAAAAATTATCATTAATCAGAATAACTGATCGAAGTAAAGCAATCACCCTTTTGACTGATTCAGTGCGATCGGCTGAAAGTATATTGGTCTTTTCGAAGAATGAAAAAAGCAAGACAATCAAACCACTGGTCAGTTTGTGCAACGAACTTCCATGGCAGCAAGGGAGACATCTTCGACCTGACAAATCGATTGTGTCCACAGGTTCACTGGATAATGCCCCATACACAGTGGAAGGATATGTGGTAGCTCCAAGTTGGAAGGTCAAAGGAAAAGACAATTCATTGTAATATTTCTTCGTGCTTTTTGAATGAATCTTTAATTGAGTTGATGAATTTTTTTAATTCTTCATTCTGTATAAAAGATGAAAGAAAATGATTTGAGAATGGATAAAAGAAAAATCCCGTCCATTGAATAAATATTAGTCAATTGCTAAGTGGTATTATGTGATTCAACGAGAACATATATACAGTCAAACCTGGATAAGACGAATAGCACTAACACGACGACCTGGATAACTCGACGGATTTTGTCGGTCCGTTGAGTGATCGTCTTATCCAGGTTTGACTGTATATTGCTAGTTGTTCGCCACCTCAAATACACGTGCGTGGTAAAAATAGAATTGAACATACCTTAGTTCTGAGTGATTCTTTTCCTCTCTTCAAGGCACATATCTCATCATTTTGCTCTTCGATAGCTGAAGTCATCTTTTTTTGTCGAGTTTCAAATTCATTTAGTTGTTTTTTTACGTTCTTCCAATTTTTCTTTCACTTCATCCAGGTCAACTTTAGCTTTGGCAAATCTATCTCGTTGTTTGACCAAATTGTCAAGATCATAAATAACTCCATCTTTTACAATATTTGATGGACATGATGATAAAGATGAAGACGTAGATGACTCAACAAGTGGTGATACATTGACCACAGGTTTTAATATGGCATTAGGAGGGTTTAAATTTTTGTACTGTATCTTGTCACAATTATTTGTCAATGAAAGTCATGATTTTTTGGATATTTGATATCCACAGTGGAACTAGAGAACCAGTAGATCGTCACTGTTGATACTCACTGTGTGTTTTTCGTTGAAATATGAAAAGACAAGTTGAAAATGATTGGGTGCGCGTGTTTTTCGATTAAAAGGCGATTCAGTCCAACTGTTAGAAAGATTACTTGAATTTTCCATCAAGGTACTGGCTATGAAGTAGCCAAATGATCTGATTAATGATTCGCGAATAATTTCAGCACAAATGGACAATTCAAAGTGATCATGTTTGTGGTGATAAAGTGCTTGATGCAGGGTTAACAAGCTGAATGAAAAGTCACCAGTTACATCGATTATTTTTTCTTTCACACTTTGAACTTCAACCTGCATAAAAAAAGAAGAAAGGGAAAGAGAGAGGAAATGAGGAAGAAAAAGAAAAAGTTTTAGATGTCAATTTAACAAACAAGGTCAACGGATGCATGAGGTAAAATGAACCAAACAACAAAAAACACCAAAAACTTTCCCTCGTAATATCAGGTCGACGGTGAAAGAGTTTTTTTTTGTTGGTACTAACAAGAGGTTAGAAGTAATCGATTAATTGACATTCTTCTAGTTCAGCCATCATTTTAAAGATGCTAGCATGTGAATTCGGTCGTGTATATCGAAAGAGTGTCATTTGCATGGACAACTTACCTTGATATTATTATTCACTTCTGATGTAGTTTTTTTACTGGAAGGTTCATCTGGAACAGGGGCATCTTCTTCCAACTTTCTTTTAGCATTCTCACTTACTGCTAGAACATCAGTTTGAATAGTAGATGAGTCGGCAGGGACATTAGCATCTTCTTGAACACTTAGTGAATCATTTGCAGAGCTCATAGACACATCATTTTCAGGTGCTTCACATTCACTTTTCACCGGACCTTAAAGATGTTCTTTCAATAGAGACAATAGTTCTGCTTTTTTGAGAGTTCGTGGGTATTTGATTCCTAATGCGTCAAGTTTAGATTTCAACTCAACCACCTTGAGTTCGTCCAATTTATCTAGGTCAGAAAGGTTTAATTCTTCTTTGGTGACATCCATGGAAGCGCTTTCAGTCTTATGTGTAGCCAGGGAGTCATTTACGTCAACAGGAGGCGATGACATTTCTTCTGCTTTGGGAACTTTTATGTCTTCTTTTGAATCTGTACTCAAAGTCGTTGTCGTTGTTGTCATAGTTGTTGTTGCTGTCGTTGCTGTTGTTGTTGGTGTTGTTGTCGTGGTTGCAGATGAAGAAGAAGAAGAAGAAACAGCAGCAGTGGCAATTGATGTTGTCGTTGTAGTCGATGTCTCCGAGTCAATCGATGAAGATTCAAGAAGTGTCCAAATATCAGGCATAAAAAACAGTTGAATATTCTACTGATGATCTTTCAGTAAGAGGGTCATCTCTATTGTACATGAAAGAACCGAGAGATATCCACCTTGAGCAAGGAGTAAGATCGATACCTGTTTGCTCTTTTACCGATCGAATTGCAGTAGCGATCAAATTGGGTTCTTCATCGCCGATCAAACCATCAATCTGAGCATTAAACTTGCCACCCGAATATCCATCATTTTGATTTCGAAATGTGAGAAAGGATATCTGTTTGTTGAGAGGATAAAAATAACCACTAGATGTTTGCCGTCCAAAATTATATCCAAAAACTTTTTCATAAATTGCATTCATTTCAGGTAGCGACAGTAACAACACTTTACTCCATGTTTTGGTCCTTTATACTTGACAGAATCGACATCACCAGTCGAGTTATTGTGTTGTTTTATTTCATTTGAGTCAAGACGACTTGAAGTGTCACTTGGTTCTATTTTTTTATCTTCCAACGGTTGTTTGACAGGTTCTTCTGAATTTGATATTTCTTCTTTTACAATAGATGTATTATTTTCATCGGAAACAACTTCAGCAACAACTTTGTTTTCACCTGAATCTGAATTTGCTGTTTCATTATCTGTTGATGTTTCTTGAGCAATTTCATTGGCTTTGTTTTCATCTTTACATCCTTTGTTGTTACTTTCTCTTTCAAGACTTTTTTGTCTGTTAGTACTTTCTTTTCGAATCTTCTTAACCTCATGAATTTTATATCGAATAGGTTTAGGTATACAATTCAAGTCCAATTCAAAGTCATCATTAGTGATTAGTGCTTCAAAATCTGAAGGAATGTGAATTTTGCTTCCAAAACGAGTTCTAATGTCGAGTGAAGACAAGTGATGAGGTAATAATTTATGCTTAGGCAGGTTGTCGCTTTTGCTATCATATCGAGAAGAGACAGAACCTGTATTCGAAACAGGAGAAGAACTTTTTTCACGTTGTCTTTCTCTTCCTCGATCACTTTCACGATCTCGATCGCGATCTCTATCATTGAATCGTGAAGTTCGAGGTTCTGAAGGTCGATCACGACCAAATTTATCTTTGCCATCCTTTCTTTCTCTATCAAGCCTGATATCTCGAAGATCATGTCTCCTACGATCATCGGCATCACGATGAATAGGACCTGTGCCACGTGAATCACGAGGTTCCCATCGAGAGGCACGATTTTCTCGAACTCCAAAGCCACCAGAACAATGCTGACTAACAATATTACCACTCGAAGCTGAATGTGGAGGGCCTCCAAGAGGTCCAACAGGACCTGAAAATGGTCCTGGTGGCCTAATACAGGATCGAAGGCAGGTTGAATAGTCGTAGAAAAAAATGCTGATCCAGGTGTTGTAGTGAAAGTTACACATTACCGGCAGGAGCAGAGGCAAAATTATTGTTACCCACCAGAGAATACTTGTTGTTGAACTGGATTACCCTGAATCCCTGAAAAATGATGACTTGGAGCTGAAATTGAATTATCCTGAGGAAGTTGTTGCGTATACTCAGAAACAAATACCGGATTTCGCGTCGCCCCTGCAAATGTTGGCCCAGGATTCGAAGAAGCAGAATTAGAACCTTCAGAACCTGACTGTCAATAGTTATTGCCTCTAGCCTGTCGTAAATCTTCACAAGGTATTGAACCAGATGATGGACTACTATGACACATTGGAGTACCACCAAGTCCAACGACCGGCTGAGGAACGTAGGAAGAAGAAATTGCCGGCTCTGAGTTGTTTATTACCACCAGCTACAGACGATTCCTGGTCAGACAAAATTTGAACACGAGTAGCATTCCATTTGAATGGTAGATGATCACTGTATTGACATTCAACATATACCGAAGAACCGACTTTAGCTTGTCCACCCACGAACAACATTGGGTTGAAAGAACACATCATGATCGATAAAACCAAATGTGTCCAATAGTTTAGTCACTTTGCCTCTAAACGCTTTCCTCGAGGCATCTTGAGGACCTTGTTGAGAATGATGAATTGGTGCATTTCTCGGGTCAATTTGATGATGCATTTTAATAATTGCCCTGAATTAAATGATTGGGCGATGGAAAAAAAAGGTCGAGGAATGAAGGTAGCAAGAGAAAGAATGAATTTTTAGTGTATATTTGAAGAGGGACCGTTTATTTAGTGAAATGTTAACATTTGTTATGCTTTAAATTGACCCAAAAGTCAATCAACATATTGACTAACAATGTAAGCAAATCACTTGTCTACATTGTTAAATGAAAGAAAATAAGCAACTATTAAGGTAGTCTAGTAGTTTTATTTGATGGTAATATGATCATCATTACCGAATGGTTAATTTTATGTCATTAAAAATCTAATGATGCTTGACAGTAGAACATTTTGAAGATATCAAATTATTTTTTTTTCTACAATTGTTCGTGATGGCAAATGTTGGCGATTTATCAATATTGAAGAAACATGCTTGTGATTGAATTGACAATCCAAGTCAGACGATAATTTGCCGCTGACAACAGAGGTCGAGAAAGCAAGAATTTTTGTAGAAAAGGCAAAAAAGCACGCGGTGAATTATTTTGTAATCAATTTTAAGTAATATTTGGTATTATTATTAAACATTAGGATTAACTCAGTACTCCACGCCCGTCGTGAATTGGTTCAAGTAGCGCAAATCTTACCGCTATTTCTATTGGTCACTCATTTTCAAGAATAAAAAGCCCAAGTTTGCCAGTAAAATTATTCACATTAATCTTCATTTGTTCGTCTGACCATTTTCAAAAGTCTCTCAAAGGGAAGTGCTTGAAGATTCTCATCAAGAATAAATGCATCAAACTGATCAACCATGATCGACCTGAACAACTCAAACATCTTTAATTGATTGATGTATAAATCTGTGTCAGATAATCTCATTGATCCATGTTCGATCGAATTCACTACAAAAAGCACATCATGAATAGGAAGAAGATCTTTTACAACTAACAAGAGAATGGATCATATTACTCACTTTATCGAAAAAATGTGAGAATTATATATTCATCAAAGTTTGCTTACTCTGCTTTGCTTTTTTCATGGTAATTTTGTGTTGCTCAAATATTCGAAGCACACTCGAGACTGCTGTAAGTGCTTTATCCATCCTCATCAATCGCGATAATGCTACATCTTTCTATCATCATTTGACAGGGAAATATAGTCATTTTGTTTTTGCTCTCGCTTTGGCAATGGTTTAACTTGCGTGGACGATTTTTTTGTTTGTTTTTTGGGTCATTAGTGCAGCGATTGCACTTGGCAGATGTGTTTGTCAAACTCGATGACAAGTACCTGAAGAGAGAACAGTTTGTCCGTCGCATGTGACTCGTTCTCGGGTAAGTCACATGGATATGATTGTATTTCATAAACATTACCAACTGATGACATTTAGCTTCAGTCTTTCCAATAACACAACAAGTTGAAGGCGGGTACAGTTTAGAGTTTAGTAAAGAACTGTGTCCGTTATTCGACTTAAACACGAGACTGTTTGGGTGTACCACAAATCGTGTCCTTCATATGTCAAGATTTACTAAGAAATTTATTTCCAATCGCAATCGATACATCAACCATGTGGATTAAGTTAGCACCATACTAATAATAAGCGTATTGTTTCTCGATAACAGAATTCGATATTCACAGAACCACATGGAAACTTTCAATGAAAACAGCTTAATAAGCTGACCAGAACTGTTTACACAACTGTCATTATGTCAATCGATTGAATATTGGTTTTCATGGAATTTCGCGAAAATTGGAGTATTTTTCCATCATTCTCCATTCTCCATTTAAACATTGAAACAAGTCGTCATTTGCATCGATTTGATTATTCTGGCTAATTAGAGTGTGAAATGTGTTGTAACAAATCGAAATTACAAAAAAAAAAACAATGTGAGTGACAAGTTCAATTGATTATTTGCACTGATGAATCCGTGACCTTTTAAACTATTCATCTATTGGTTAAACAGTGATCGTCATCACATACTTGATGTTCACTTTCTATTTCCGTTTTTATTTGGATTACAGATTCACTTTTTCGATCATCCCTGACCCAAGTCGGACGCTCAAAAGCTCGAAAGCTCTAGACCTTCCATCAGATACTTTATTGAATGTGAAGACCAATCAAGTGCAAATTTACATTTAAGCAGTAACTTAGTAAGCTGTACCTGTCAACTCTACTTGAAGTGTCCTCTTTTTCAGTGCAATTAGCAGTGAATCAATTGAACATTAATGAGTAATTAAGAGAACAAGATTGTCTGTCGTTAGAATTTTTTAATCTTCCGACCGAAAGGCTCGGTGACACAGTCATTTGACATCTTTTGCAGGTCGTTGTCTACAGATCTTTGTACATTATCATACCTACTTTTGATGACACTAAAGTGATTGAAAGACAATCGTCTTATCATTTGCAAAATGTGTCTGGTGTATTTTTCCTTGTCATCGAATTAACAGTTGCAAAATGTTTAAAGAAAGAACGGAGGAAGAAGGCATCTTTTTCCCTTGTCATAACTTGTTGTTTGAGGAAGTTTATCAGTGACAAGTTCAATCGATTGTTCGTTCTGACTGAATTTGCAGCCTTATAAACCATCCGTTTATCAGGCAGTTGTCGTCATCACATACTTGATGTCCACTTTCTAATTTCGTATTCATTCGACTCGAAGATTCACTCATTTGATTGTTCGTAACTCAAGTCGATCGCTCGAGACCTTTAATTAGGTACTTTAGTGAGTGTTAAGACTAATCAAGTGCAAATCTACATGCGAGCAATAACTTGAATTAGTTAGCTGTACCAGTCGACTCTAGTTGAAATGTCCTCTTTTCACAACAAGTAACAGTGAATCAGTTGAGTCTAGATGAAAGAAAGTAAGAGAATAAGGTTGTATGTCGGTAGAATTTTTTCTCATCTTCCGAAAGACTCGGTGACACAGTCATTTGGCATCTTTTGTTGATTTTATTCGCTTTGTTCATTAGGTAACTATTAAGTCTCATTCGCATTGACTCTTTGTCTTGACAAGTGTCGAGTGTCACTTGCACTTTCACCTAAACTGGAATTAGGGCATTGGATATCTTGCTGCAGATTTGTCCCTATTGGTGAATTGTAAGTTGAGAATTGTGACTTGGCGAGTTAGCGAGTTGATCCAACTGTTATAAAAGGACTGAGTAATCAGGTTGATCCTTCAAGTCACTCATCGTCATTCGTTTTCCTTGCTCTTTGATATTATGACCGTAGTTGCTTGTAGTCTTCTTGTTAAGTAATTCTATTACAAAACAAAGTTCAAATGCAATCTCCACTTACAATCGTTCTGATGCTGTCTCTGATTCAGGCTCATGTGTCATCAGGTTCGCCCACCATAGAAATCACCGATGAAGAAACACCCTCAGTGGAAAATCAGCCGGTTGGTACAAATCTTACATCTACATCGGCCATTC
This sequence comes from Hemileia vastatrix, assembly GCA_030280995.1. Classification (NCBI taxonomy): domain Eukaryota; kingdom Fungi; phylum Basidiomycota; class Pucciniomycetes; order Pucciniales; family Zaghouaniaceae; genus Hemileia; species Hemileia vastatrix. The sequence goes on from JASXTE010000704.1 coordinate 11,633, forward strand.
AAGTGGGCGAGTCGATTTTACTTGAACAGAACGATACTCCCATTGGTAATATCGAAAGCGAAGATGATATCAAAGCCAAAGAATCAACTAAATGGAATGTTCACAAACCTCTTCCTTCAAAAGAGGCTAAAGAAGCCAGTGAACAAAAACAATGGAAAGGCGAACCTGGTTGTCATGAAGAAGAAGCTATCTTGGTCGAGTGTAAGAGACGTCTAAATCGTGGTAAAATTCAAAAAGATGCTTCCTCTCCAACTTCAGGATCTCCAGCAAGTTCAAGTAACAGTAATAACAATAATCACAATAATAATGTTCCTCCTCCTGCATCAGCTATTCGTAAGTTAAATTGTCACCATTAGTTGATCAAGTGTTGAACTTTAATATTACTGTCATTTTTTATTTTCAGGAATTGCCGATGCAGCAGCTTCCCAAACTATGTTCGGACGCAATGCGAGTCAAGAATGTTACCAATGTGGATCTCCCTGCACTCGATACTGTTGCTACGCCGGTCAAAGATGTTGTCTGTTCACCGGCAACTGTTCTTGTTGCTACTGAAAACATCGAACTGATCAATTGCACAATAAATGTCAGTCGAAAGAAATTTTCACGTGATTTGTCTATGATGTACACTGCATACAAATGGGAATACCGAAAAAAAGTCGTTCCAAGCGAATTATTTATTTAGAAAAAATATCAATATAAATTACAATGACAAAATAGATCCTCAGACAATCGAACGATCCATCTAGCAAAGCGTAAAAACATCTATATATTCACAAAGAACGTGGCAAAGGGGGTAAAGTCAATACAAAAATAAAGCTCCTCAAGCTTATGTAATCTCGACAATATCTTTGACCCTTTGCTGGTCACCAGTCAAGCCGATTTTTATGATGATTGTTGAACATCGATATCTGTTGCGATAGTGCGAACTCATAGTTATAAGTATACAGTAAACATCAACCAGATTGTCTATTTGAAATGTTGAACATCGTATCGGCCGAGAAGAATAAGAAAATTAGCAAAATAAATCATCTTTATATTCATTGAACATTTTGAAATAATTTCACATTGCAAGTTGTTTATAGTCAAATATAATGTTGACCGAATTTCCTTTTAGGATTTTATCATTGAGAGAAGCGAACTTTTTGTACTGAAATTTGTTGTCGAATACTTCGTCCGTAACGAGGTCGACCAGCCACTTTGACATTGTGATCTAGTATCTTCAAGTAACGTTTGAGATTCATTATTCCATCGTATCTTTTAGATTCACTCAGATCATCAATACTCAAGGAAGATGGTACAGTCAGATCTTCTTGAAATTGTTCTGATGATTTTATAACCTGTTGACTTGGATCTGTGTTGTGCTGTTTCTTTGTCTCAGCATCTTTAGACACGGAAACAGAATGAACACTTAACAGGTAACTTGATGAATGTTCAGGTGAAGTAGAGGCAGATTCCTGATGTTGTTGTTGTTTGTCGAGGACAACAATTGGCAATGCACAAGTACTAGTGATCAGTAAAATCAAATTGAAGACAAACAAAAAACTTGTCAACTTCATAGTGATAATTCTGATCGAGTTCTATGAGTAAAGTATAAAAAGTGGTTGTAAGATGTCTTTTGAGTGTTGGTGAGAATGAGCGAACGACTTAACAGTTAATGAATTGCAGTTAACGAAAAATGACTAGTTTTGTAGAACTCCTTTTATACCATCAATGTGACTGGTTCTGTGACTCCATTGGCTGATGCAAGTTGTTGTTGTGAGAGCGGCATGTGCAAGTTCTACGCTCATGGCACCAGTGTCCAGCATGTGCACATCAGCATTAACCTCGCTCAATGGACAAACAATTCAATCAGGTGTCATGAACAGCAACTGTTGTGTTTTGCTCAATGACGATTGAAAGCGATGCATTTTATTTTGTTTTATTTTCTTTCTCTGCTTTTGTTTTCATGCATTTAGGTCAGTACCTTGAATATTGATGAATCAATCTAAATTCTATACAAGGATCAATGAAGAGTGATGATGTTAATGAGATTCTCTCACATGTAACAAGGTAACTGGGAAACCTTTCTTCATTGTTTTTCCCTCACTGTGATTACATGGTCAATCAATCGGTCTAAAGCAAGCAGACTGTTGGATAGTTTTCAATTGATGATACAAACTAACATTGCGCAACTTTTTTTGAAACAAGATAAACGGAAGTTAATTGTGATGTGATTAATATGATTTCGATGAGCATTGTCTTTTGATTCAGTCATCTCATCTATACATCGATGCATGAATATCAAGTTGTTTTTTCAATTGAACAAACAAGTTTCGTTTATTAGGAAAAAATGTTTCTTATTGTTTCGGAGAATCTCAATAAGCTGATCTTCCGATAATTAGAAGGTTCACATGTTACATGCATCTATTGAAACTTAACAAATGTTGATACACTTGGTGAGAATGTCAACGTAAAGCCTCACCATCTGTTGGTCGATAAATTAATCGAACTCAAAATAGTTCAAAACAGTCTCAATAGTCTTTGAATGGTTACATCGAATAATTAGGTTACTTTACAAATTGATGATTTAATAATTTTCTTCAAGTTTTTTTTGCTTCTTCTCAAGAATAATTGTGAAGATCTTAGCGCCATCTTTATTCAACCAAGTGAAGACGTGAATTCAACAGAATGATCTTAAATCATGTCTGCCAAGTGCTTTGGAAACATTTAAATAGAAGCTGTTTGATAAACTAATTGAAATATAAATGAAATTGTGTGTTTGAAGATCTGCTCAACTAAAATAGAATCAATTTAAGCTTGAAAATTTACTTTTTCATCGTCACTCAAAGTTTTTTTAGTTGATTGAGTAGATGTTTTGATGTGTACATTTATAAATGAAAGTCCTTGAAGATACATTTGGTGGTACATGTATGTTGACTAACATAGATATTTTGATGTTTACTAGATGTGCTAATTTAATGTTGTCATTTACTGTGTTTTTGCTGTTATTTTCCACAGGAATTGAATAATCAAGGTTCAAGTCAAATGTAAATTTACTCATCGTGGTAATTGAGGTTGTCACTTGTAATTGATGTAAGTAACTGAGTCAAGATGACAAGGTGATGACTTTGTTATCTTTTTAATTTGAATTAATCAAATGTTTCCTGTGAGATAATGAAGTCAAAGTTGTCTACAATTGAACAGTAATTCCGATTGGAATTCAAAAAACTTCGATAGAACAAGTTCTTGCAAAAGGATGGAAAGTGTTTTCCCCTCAAGCGCAACAATAAAACATTCAGAATGTCATTTGATTGTCTGATTAGAAAGATAAACAATAAAATATTTCGAAAGAAAGGTCACCACTCGATTGAGTTGAGTTGAGTTGACAAGTGAATCAAGTTCATCATCAGTACAAGTCGACGATTCATAAGTTCTTGAACTAATGCTCATCCAGTAATAATAAAAATGTTTCACACACACATGGTTATCAACCGAAAATATCATGACAATCAAATATACTTCCTTCCTTAAGGTTATTTACGGGCAAGTAATTGTTAACACTGTTAAAACTTGAAGTACAATAAAAAGAAGAAAAGAATGTTGAATATTTCTTAATATTTCCACTGACAAAAAAGAAGAAGAAAAGTCAACTTGTTAAACATGTTCAACTTGTTCAACGTGACTAATAATTCGTAGGTGTACAAGTAGTGGAGGTGATGTTTGTTCTAAAAATTCCACTAGTGTAATATAGTTGATATGGTTGGTATATTTAATACTATTGTCTGTGATTAAATTGCATTGTACATGTCACATACAAATGATACCAATTATACCAATGACGATCAGATTACCAACAACATTAACTAAGTAGATTGTTGGCAAAAGGAAAAATTATTCAACGAGATAGATTGAAACAGTAAAGATGACCTTTGTCATGTAAAGTACAAGGATATTGTCAAGTTTTCTGTTGTGTAAGTTGGCAATTTATCTTAATGGACAATTGACAATTGTACCTTGTACAGAGAAAGAGAGACAGACACATTGATCACCCATCGACATTGACTGAGTAATCTATGATTCAACAAGGTTGCTTCAACAGTGTAAGGGTAAAGTAAGAAGGACTTGAAGTAGCAATTGCCATGGGCGATGGAGACGATGGCAATTACAACAACTCAGACAACTTTAAAACTTGCTTTTCAACCATTCGCACTGAACGTGACTCATTCGGGCGGAGTCATTCACAGCGCCACTTGAAGCATCATCATCATCATCATCTTAACCAAAGATACCCTGAACAAGATGAACAACGTGAAACAAATGATATCCATGCACATCAGTTTACTCCAGTCACTTTTCAACATCACTAGACAACATCAAACATTATTATTTTCACTCAATTATCATTTTCATATCTGAATTCATCTTGATAATGTTTTCACTGTTATCAATGTTTCTGTGTATAAAAGTACTTGCATCTTGGACAACCGGTAAATCATTTCAACAAGTCTGTTAGAACTTGTTTATCTTTGTTGTTAGTGCAAATGATTCATTCAAATCCATTTCACATGTTGAAAATAAGTAAAAAATTAAAAAAACTTTATAATAAACTATCAAAAGTTTATTTCAAACATAAGAGTAATATGGAATTATTGTCAACATCATCAATTCATCATCATCATGTATCTTCATCATCATCATCGTCATCGTCATCATCATCATCGTCTTCATCATTTAATTTATCATCAAAAGAACAACGAAACAAAAGTCGAATTCAACGACGATCAATGTATCCAATTTATTCATCGATGTCTGCTTCTCTCATGTCAAGTAGTCATCAAATGATTCAATCGTACAATTTAATTATGCTTGATAATTCTATCGAAGAGATTGACAGTCATCCTGATTACTTGACAAGCGATAAAACACTTTGTCTTAGGAAAATTAACGACTTGTGGAATCAATTTTATCCTGATTTACCTGAGTGTGATGAATCAAATGACCTGACGTTTAATTCATCACCTGTTCTTTCATTTATCTCACTGTCCTGTGATATTTCAGGACTTGATGAAAATTCTAACATCATTTCAACATCAAACAAATCAATCCTTAAATCAATAAATTCACTTGATGACGATGACAAAGATGAAGGAAAAAACATCAAACAAGTTGCATTTCATTGTAATCCAGTACAATTGTTCATCTTCGAAGATGACGATGATTCTCGAGCAAGTCGACGTGGAAACTGGAAAATCGATGCAGATCGATTTAAAAATCGTATCGATCACATTGAAATGATCCTTAAACCTATTTTTGATGAACAACATCGAAATCAAGTATTTGTCAAATTACATTTAAACCAAAAAAAAGTATCAAATTGTTTTTAATCAAAATCAATCTTCACCAATGTTTGTTTCATATCTCGCACAGTCATTTAATCCAGGTTGATGAGTTAATCATCTTCATTGTAATTAAGAAAAACTTTTAATTTAACTGGATCAAGTGCAATAAATGACTGATTTAAAGTGTAAATTGTTTATTAATTGAAAGATGTTAAAAGCGTAAATAATCATCGTAAGTTCTAAAGACTGCTTCAAGATCTTTATTGTATCGACCAGTACTTCTTATGGTTGGAATGATAAAATGTTTCATATTTGTTACAACTGAGGCAAAATATGCTTTGTCAGGATGATCAGATTCATCGAAATGCAAAACTCCAAGGATTAAAAGTTCTCCATTAGATTTTTTATGCACCACACCTGATCCACCGAAATATATTTTACTATGTGACTTTTTTACATTAACTGGTAAACTGAAATCACGAAAGTTTACCTCATCAGGTTCCATTACAAGTAGTGATTGATAATCACCATTTCTAAATCCAAAGTTAATATCTGCTACGTATATAAAATTAGCTTGAGATCTAGTGTAAACATGAGAATAGTATTTGTTTGAATCTCCTTTTACAGGAAGTGAAACTGGTTGATAATTGAAATTTTCAAGTATCGGTTTTTCCAATTCAACAAGAGCAATGTTGTCATGTTGAAATTTAATTATATCACTAGAAGAATAATTTGGATTGATGTAAACTCTTTTTACCTTTAATTCAGGTGAATTAATTCTGTACCGAAGAACTTGTGAATTAGGTCCAATGCAATCAGCTGAAGTTATCGCCCAAATTGGATGAATTATCGTTGCTATACAACTTGCACCCCAACCAAAGCATCTGATTGATAAATCTTTACAATTGTTCAGGTTGAGAAAGTTTATTTTACCTCGTTGAGGTGAATGTGATGCACAACATTCATTGATTATCATGCAAAGAATAAGACTGGTGAATAAATTGATCAAACAGGAAAATTTGTTCATTTCTGTGTTCTTTTTCACACTAAGTTCTATCAACTGATTACTTGTATATTTGTCAAGGTGATGTTTACTTGATCGATTGTTCTCATGTTTCAATTTGAAGTGAATCATGAACTTCCGGTTGATCGATTACGATACTCTTTGAAAGTACTCGATTGAGCAACTTAATCGTGTAATTGGAAGACACTAACTGAAACAATGATCTTTTCACTTGTTTATGTAATTTCACACTCAGAACTTATAACTTACAGATACAAAGGTTTTTTACTTGTAAATGGGAAAATGAAAAAGTTTACACTCGATCGAAAGATTGTTGAAATAGCAAAGAATTGTTCACCACTTCATTCGATGGACATTGTGAGAACCTTCGAATGATCACTCGTATGTTTGAAAGATTGGATCGAGTTGACTGCTGTATCCACCATTGTCTCTCATTGTGGGTAAGATGAATGATATCATGTTTTCTTGAACAGAAGCGAAGTTCTTATATACATTTCCGGGAAAGTAATATTTTGTTTTGGGAAGAACACCTAAAACTACGTTTTTACCTTTAGAATTTACTGTTTGTAGTCCTGCTCCAGTATAAAATACTTTAAAATCTTCCGGTATACTCTGATCATAGAGCAGTTTTCGATTGGTCCAGTCGATTTTTTCCACAGCAACGTACGCGTGTATGATTCTAGTCCAGATTCTATAAATATCTGAGATGAAAAAGAGATTTGTTTCAGGATGTTCTTCATAACGCTCAGGCAAAGCGACGATTTCCAACTCGGTATCTTTTAATGTTGCTTTCTCTTTTAAGAACAACAATGCAATATCATATCGAGCTTCATATTTATCCATATATTCAGGAGGCCAAAAAGCTTGCAACACGTCAATGTAATCGCGAGTGTTTGGAAGTTTAATTTTTTGTGAGTGATCTCCAATACAATCAGCTGATGTAAGAACCCACCGAGCATCGATCAATGTTCCCATACATTGTATATCATTTTTCATACAACCGAACCATCCAAAGGATAAACACGGCTGTACGTGAACTGATAAACGTGAAACAGTCGAATTTGACACAGCGATCAAAAACAAACAAATGCATGACGATGTGAACACATGAAATATTGTCTTCATGACTATATTATGTCAGGTAAATTAAATTGATATTGATAATTTATTTTTATTCACGACAAAAAGTTACTCCTTTGACAAATACATGAGGAAATCAGTTGAATTTATGACATGTCATAAAATTTCCAATAGTTTTGACACTTTGACAGGTAAGTTGTTACATGATTTCCTCGTTGAATGAATTTACAAATGTGAGTTATTGATTCATTTTAAAATTGCGCTTGATTGAAAGAAAATTGTTAAAAATTCTGAGTAAAGTATTTTATACTAAATGTTAATCATGATGATGATGATGATGATGATGATGATGATTTGTATGCTGTTGATTTAACCTTCAGCACTTTGAACAGGATCAGTTAAAAGTTTACTTATTTTGTTTTTACGATTTTTCTTCTTTCCAAGTCCTTTACGTTTTTTCTTTTTACTTTTAACCTGCACAGCAGGTATATTTTCAACAGCAACAATATTTACCGATGAGTTATTTTCAATTTTACTTTCAACTTCATTTTCAACCGTTTTCAAGGGCGAGGTTAACAAGGAGTCATTTAACTGGTGGTTTGTAGATGAGATGCCTAAAGGTAATAACTTGTTGTTGTTGTTGTTGTTGAAGTTAGTGTTGGTATTACTGTTACTCATGGTTTCTGGTATGCAACCAAATTCACTGAGAATTTGTCCAAAAGGACAAGAATCACATTTTGACCCAAAGACACCATCTTTACACGTACAATCTCCATTATACTTTTTACAATCAGAACCAATAGAACCATTGACATTACAATCACATGCTGTTGAATAGGAAAGATAAAATGGTGTTATTTGTTAATTAAACGGTAAGTGACAAATATAGAAAGGAAAAAATTATAATTTAATCATCATCATAATCAGTGAAGTACTTACGCATACATCCTTGAGAATCGTGGGAAATAAAGTTGAGTCCCCAAAATTGAGGTTGACATCGGTCACACTCACGACCAGTGACACCAGGTTTACACTTACAAACTTTGTTAATTGGATCACATGAAACAGGTATCATTGATCCAAGAGGATTACAAATTTTCGGACATAATTTGTCACCATCGGTTAAAAAGTCACCATCAACATCAGAATCTATATTTAAAGGTTTAGAAGTTATCATCGTATTGATGCCATTAATCATTGAATTGAATGTTTCATCAGTTACATCTAACTTGTTTAATTTTTCAGATGGACTTTGTATTGATGATGATGATGATGGAATAAACTTGTTACTGTTGTTGTTGTTGTTCAAATTGAATTGACCTTTGCTACTGTATTTAAAATGATCAACTAATGAAATGGATGAAGTTGATGAGGGCAAAGATGTTGCAGATGGTGTCATTTGAATGGCAATCTCGGTGGTCGAAACATCAACAGAAGTTAAAGTAGAAGTAGAAGTTGAAGTAGATTCTGTCCTGGTCATCAAATTCATCAGTGGATGAATCGTTGTAACAAGTGGCTCAGACTGCTTTGGCCTCCCAAATCCGCTTTGACTGACATCAATTGAATCAGCCACACGGTTCTTCTTGACAGCCGTCGCTAAAGGCATGAAAAGAGAGAAAAAAAGAAAAAGAAAAAAAATGTTACAGAAAGCAAAGCAAAGCGAAATTTGGAAGCATTTGACTTGCATACCAGGGAAAAATGTGAAGAAAATGAATATTCTTTTTCTCTCTTTCTTTCGCTTACTCTCTTACACTAGAGATTATCTGTCGCCCACTGTAAATGAAAATCATCTCACCCATCCAAGCATACAATTGGCAAAAGGTAGAAAGGAAAAAAAGAGAAGAAGAAAAAAAAATAGTTATATTCAACAGGTGACTCACAGCCTAAGGTAATAAATGCCGGTCCAATCAGTGATGATTCGATAGACTGTTGAGGCTCTTTTCTCTCTCTTTCTTTTAATTGCTCTATAGGTACACGTTAACTTTCAAACTAAACAAATCACACACACACACACACACAAGGTAACTAACTCATCATCATTTGCATCATCTTAAACTTGTATTACTCTCCTTCATCCTAAGGTACCATTTCAAATTTGGCAGTTCAACTGTCTCGCCAAGTTAATTTGTGTAACATGTTAACTTAAACTTTAGTATAAATATATGTAACATTTTCAAAAGTATCTCTTAAATAGTGTGTGTGTGCTATCTCTCAAATTACAGTTACAATTATTTAACGAGTATCAAATTAATAAATGACACATGTGGGCAGGACACACATTGAATGCACGCGATGAAATGTAAACTTTTCATCATTGATGATGAGTGAAAAGAAGATGATGATGATGATGATGATGATGGAATGCGATTGTCTTTGCAAAAGGAAAAAGATGCGGGACACGAGTTAACTCGGGCATAAGGAGAACTCACGCAAAGATAAACAAAGAAAAACAATGGTAGAAAACTAGTAGAATGAAAATACTGACAACTTTGCAGCTGCAGTAAAAATCAAAAGAAAAAAACTGTTCACATGAACTTTCTTTCTCTTCCTTTCTTCAATAGACCGGGTGAAATATAATTTGGCAATGAAGAAGCCGAAATGAGATGAGGATACAACAGATGCTTAATGGTTTGCTTGGTAGATGAAACAGCCAAATCAGCAGACTCAATTCGGGTGGGGTAAGTCAGTCACTCAGTGGTTCCTTGATCGAAATTAGCTATTTTTAATGGTCAGGCGAGCAAGACAAATGCTTAACTTTAACTAGAGGCCTGATTATCGATAGGATCAAGGATAAACGAGCGAAGTAAAAGAAGAAGAAGAAGAAGAAGAAGAAGAAGAAAGCAAAAGTAAAGGAAAGGAAAGAAGAAGAAGATGAAAGGTAAGAAAAGGACCAACAAGGTTAGAACACAACTGAGAACATAAATGCGTGAAAAAGAAGCAGGGATAATTTTGTTTTTGTTCACATACACTTGCCCTGATGTTATAGTTTTCAAAAGGAACCACAGTAAAGCAATTGTTCAACGAAAGCAAGTTAAGTTAAAGTGATTGGCATCAGTTAAGTTAGAACCAAATGACTGCACAAGCGAAAAGAAGAAGGAAAAAAGCAAATCAACAGGTCAAAAGGAAGAAGGAGAAATCTTTAAAGAGATGAGCGTGGGCAAAGAAGAAAAAAACGACGATCTGAGGTAAGAAGAAATTCCCAAATTCCGCCCTAAATTTAATTAGACATTGAAGGTATAACTACTGCACCAGGTAATAAAATGAGCAGTTCGATTCAACTCACACACTCACACTCACTAAGTTTGATGTAAAAATATATCCAAAGACTTGACAAAAGCAACAACTGGTCAAAAGTAAATTATTCTGATACGTGTGAGTGTTTGAGTGTTTGTCTGTTGTTGCCGACAAAAGCAACTTTACTTTTTGGGCAAGATATAACTTTCTTTTCTTCATCAATTTGTGGATTTGTGAAAATGTCTCCTCTTTTTTTCATCTCTTCAACTAAATTAACTTTTAATTTCTCACACTCATCAAAGTTAAGTTTACTCATTTAACTTCATTTAATTCAAATTAAATGCACTTAGAGGACAAACACATTTAAACCTTCAATTGACACACCTGACATTTGACTTTTTTCTTTCTCCATCTTTTAAGTAATTACTCAGCTAGTGAATGTTCTTGTTACTGATGAAAGTTCAATTACATAAAAGAAGGGAAAAAGATGAAAAGAAAAAGACAGACAAATTGTCCATCACAGCATGAAATGTACTTTTGAGTGACATTTAAATTGAATTCACAGCATATTCAGGATTTGTAATTAATTTGTTTAAACTTATTCAAGATCAAAGATGAAGAAGAAGAAGACGACTGGATTAAGTGGATATTCAATTACAAGTTAAAATCCTTTTTACAGATGATCTAACAGTTCAAGTCAATGACCGATTGAAGGAAAGAAACATTCACAAATATGGTTATAAATGTTTTCATTACACAGCAACCATTGACACATGAAACACCCACACAAGGATGATGAAAACTTTTGAATACTTAACAGATGTTAAAAAGTATTTTTCTTTGGGAGAAAAAGTAAAAAAAATCTTCATCTTGTCTTTAAATGTAAGTGATTAATCATCATACACAGAGTAAAATGTGAATTATGAAACAAGTTGAAGGCAAAGGTTTCATCCTTATCAACTTATTTGAAGGGCAGAGAGAAAGTTTTTTTTATCTTCTTCTTGTGATTTTACATTTTTTTTCCAACTAACTTATTCAAGATCAATTATTAACACCCGAAACATTCCATTTGTTACATTTTCTTTCGCTCTCTTCTTGTTGATGACTTTGTCTATGTTGCTTGGATTAACCTGTGGCATCTTTTAGGTCAAATTGAGTAGGTTTTAAACAGTAGTTCATGTACAAGTAGAACAAGGCGAACATTCATACACACGTGAATTAACAATGTCAAAGATGAAGAAGAAGATGAAGATGAAGCAATGTAAAGGAAGAATGAACTCTGCCCAATCTGATCAATCTGTCAAAGAAGAATTTATATCTACTTGGCTCAATCCAATGGTTAACATTAAAACTGTGCCATTTCATATGATTGATTGATCAACAGTTTAGTTAACTTTGATCTATTTTGTGCCAGGAGAAAATTTTATCTTCTCTTCATCTTTCTAAGTATGTTACAATTGTAATATTCACGTTTAAATGTTTTTCAATGACAAACAAATATAATTACAGTGTAATTAAAACAATTTCAAACTTACCTTTAACAGCGATGATAGTTTTACGTAAATTGTCATTATTCAATTTCAAAACTGATGAATTAATTGTCATCCTTTCAATTCCATCTGTTGTTGTTAATGTTGTTGTTATGAATATTTTACTTTGATTTTCTTCAACATCAGACATACAAATTTTATCATTACCAAAATTTTCAACTAAAATTCTTTTTCCTTGTAAATTTTTATCACCTTTAATTATTCTTTTTACACGTATAAGTGCACGATAAGTTTTAGATGGATTTAAAGGTATTTGTTGATGTCGTTGACTACGACTTCGTGAATTTATTCGTGAATTTCGTCGTTGTTTAGATGTGATAATTGTTGATGTAGGTTGTTGAGATGAAGATTGTTCTTCATGTTGATATAGACGATTTAGTTGTTGTTGTTGTTGTCGGTATTGTTGAAGAATCATCGGATGTATCCTTTTACCTGGTCGCAATGACAGGTGTGCAGGTGTTCGTTGCCGAAGGCTGTCTATTGGTTCTTCAGCTTGAATTTCAGAAGTAGGTGAGGAAGAAGAAGAAGAAGAAGAAGAAGAAACAGAAACCGAAGAAGGTGAAAAAGTGTCAATTGTGTCAAAAGTATTCAATTGACCACCACCTTTTCTTTCACTGGTACTCATCATCTCAGGTGGGCCACTGACTAAAGTTGCAGTTAATGCTTCATTTTGAAGTTTCACCATTGAACTTGCAGTTGCAGTAGAAGTAGAAGTTGAAGATATTTCTGAACTTTCTTCTAAAGGTGACAAAAATGACCGGTAAATCCTTTCTACACTTCCAGTGAAAACTGCTTGAGCATCGAAAATTCTTTTCTCAAGTGGCTTCAGGAATTCACGACGACATACGGCACTATTTGGTGAATGTGCACTTGAACTTTTCATAAAAGATGAATAAGAAGGATCACTTGAAAGTAAATTACCATTTTCATTGGTGTTGCTTGATGATTCCCAGGGTAAAGGTTTAGAATAACTTTTCAAACGGTGATGTCTGTTGTTGTTGTTGTTCATGTTGTTGTTGTTGTTACCATTGTGATGATGACGATGATGATGATGATGATATCTACTTTGATGATCATGATGAACACCATTACAGAGACTTGTTAATACGGTTAAAGTGATCATTAGTACAATGCACAGTTTACACATGAACAACATTTGACACCTTGATGTTGATGATGTTGATGATGATGATGATGATTTGTGAGGTGAAAAAGACAGGAAAGATGTGATATACTGATGACACATGATGGTAAAGATGTTCACCTACCAACGATTGAAATACAAGTTACAGCTCAATTGTCAATGACACCATGTAAATAATTGTTGACAATTTAACAAGTAGGTCAATTTTCATACAAATTTTCTCTTCAACTTAACTGTTGATAAGTGTTTCTTCTGCTTTTGTTATTATTCTTCTTACACACTGTGTAATAATAATTTAATGTGATGTTAATTGACTTGATTTATAAACAGTGAAAATATGGTCATCGAATAATTCAATTGTCGCCTTTTCATGGTTAAAAGATGTTTAAGTTAATTTAACTTGACGTTTCACTATACTTGCAAAATATGTGAGGATGAAACTCAGAGGAAAGAAATGTTCACTCAATAAGTAGATGTTTTAGTAGAAGTAATGTGAAAAGGAAAAGAGAAAAAGAGAAAGAAAAAGAGAAAATTCAGAAGCACGACTTAGATGAGTACTCTTTGATGGATTTGATGATGGAAATTACACCTATTAGTGTGTGAGTAGTGAAGTAGTGAGTGAGTGAGTGGACCAAGATTGTGCGAGAGGAGAAAATTCAGAAATGAACAAGAGCGGGCAAAGAAAGAAGAGCAAAGAGCAAAAGGAAGAACGAGTCCAATGAAGGCAAGAGCAACAGGAGGCCTCTGAAAAGTCTGAAGACTGCGAAAACTCTGAAAACTCTGAAGGAAGACTCACAAGCAAGATCACTTATGGCTCTTCTCTCAACCAACCAAAACTGCTTTACTTGGTTCACTTGTCCTCTCTTTTCTCTTTTCTTCCTTTTCAACCTTCTTACACTTGCAAGTGGAGTCTGCTCTCTCTCTTCTCCTTCTTCTTCTTCTCCTTCTTCTTCTTCTTCTTCTCCTTCTCCTTCTCCTTCTTTCCTCGCCTCTAACTGCCAAACCTGGATCAACAGTTGACTTTAAAGAGATTTCACTTGCAGATTCAAATCTGCCCCTCTTTTTTCCACCTTATTTTTTCTTACCTGCTCTTTTACCCATCCCATGGTTTAAGCTTAGTAAAAGTTCTAAAAAACAACAGCACTAGACAAAGTTAAAAAAGACGTGCAAAGTAGACAATTGAGTCGTTGACACCTGAACACTTGAACGATGGTCAAAAAAATAAGAAGAAGTAAAGAAGAATGAGGAAAGAACAAGGCATTGACATAATGGAACGATTGAAAGGTCACAATTCACCTTTTACAGCTGTCGAATCCGAGTTGCAAAGTTGCAAAGTGTCACAAGTAGTACAAGTAGTACAGGGATTGACAGGAACTTCAAAGTAAAGTAAAGTAAAGGAAAATGTTCACATTTTTTAGACCCGTTGACCAAGTTAACGGGTCTAAATCTAAGGAATTCAAATGACCAAAGTTAATGTTCATACTTTGTACAAGTATGTAGCATTCTTTGGGAACTTGGGCAAGAAAGAACACAACTGTTAACAGGTAAAACTTGACACCCGTCCTTTTGGCTCGCTTTTTTTTCCTTTTCCTCTTTGCTCGGTTGGCTGTAACTTGCAACTTACACTTATTCTCATGTGTTGTTTTGTTCTTTTTCGTTTTGCTTCATTTTCACCGGTCTGTGTTTCACTGACTACTGCTGTGTGTTTTTTCTTCTTCTTCTTCTTTCTTCGAGCCGGAGGGTCTGTTACTCTCAAGTGAAAAACCTTCTTCATGTTCTAGTATTCTTCTTGTCTTCTTTCTTTCTTCCACTCATTCTATTTCTCTCTTGTTCTTGTTCTTTCTTGTACTTACCTTGTCTTCATATGTCTAGGGTCAGTCTTACATGGGTCATGGCTATTGCCATGATTGCTCTTTCCAACCTTCTAACTTTCAACTTTCAACTTTTCAACTTTGCTCAGTATAACTTTTTCTTCCTTCTCTTCCTTTTCTTCCCGCCTTCTTCTTTATTTTTCTCTTTTCCTGTGACTTTTCTCTCTGCTGTAAGTTTTTCTTTGCTCTTTCTAGTTGCTTTCTTTTCTTTTCTTTTTCTTCCTTCCCTGTGTAAAGTTACGATGCTTTGTAGAGCAACAGACTAAACCAGGGCCTCTTCAACTTCCTCCTTGTCGGCTCATCGTCGTGGGCTCGGTCATTCAGATGACCGACAACCAGGACGTACAAAGTTAAAAGTTATTCCCTTCTTCTTCTTTTCCTTCCTCATCATCTTCCTCATCATTATCCATTGGTCATTTGGTCAGTTCTATTCACCCAACAGTCATACTACGTGTAAATGTGTGTGTGTGTAAATGAATTCAATTATACGGTCTATCAATGTTCACCTTACAATATCATCCAAATATACAGGGCGTGTAAGATGAATAACACGAAATTCATCAGTGATGCTTGTGTTAATGAGATGACCAGTGAAAAAGATCATTTGACCAATTTCAAGTGATTCTCATTGCGGTGCCAAGATGTTGGTCAGCGTAAGAAGGTAGAAGTTACAAAGGTGCAAACAACAGGTATATACAGGGAGAATGAGAAAACGAGGAAGAAGAAGAAGACCAAGTTAAGAAAATAACAACCGACCTGGCCATAAGGTATATAAGTATAGTATACTGTGGCTGCCCTGCCTGTGAACTGTGAACTGTAGTCAAGCTGGTCGACCAATGGTCAAATGGTCAAATGGCGCACCCGTCAGCCAGTCGTGGCTAGTTTACCTGGCGGAACTAGTAAAAAGAACCTCAACGAACTCACCCGTCTCTGATGTGCCCGAACTTTGTGAAGATTTAAAACATACTGAGCTTTTAGTCAAATACATTCATCAATCTATGATTGAAGAGTATGAGCAAATAACCTCACGATTTTTCTATTAGTTCTTGTTCTTCTTCTATCTAATGGATAAAGAAGCTCTATCTTATGCTTTTTTTCCTTTTTCCTTTTCCTCTTGTTGTTGTTGCTTCATCTTTCTAAAAGTGCTTACGTTAATTACGAGTAAGATTCGTGAGTAATCGTCAAGTTGCCTCAACAAGTCTCCGGTGCAGCAGCTTACATTAAATACTTCAAGTATATCAAGTGAATGAACAAGTAAAGAGACAAGAGACAAGAAGTCAAGTTAATAAATATATATTTTTTTATCTTTATCTTAGTCGCTTCCTTCCTGTGGCCCTTTTTGTGTAATTTATTGTAAGAGAGCATCACACATCACATAACATGGCAAACATTTAGACAAGTAAAGTGATCATTGGATAATCAAGTGACTTTTTTATTAGACTTTAACTTTAACTTTCATGAGAGTGAAAGAGAGACAGAGACAGAGAGAGACATTGTGACTCATTGGGCTTGATTTAGTAAACCAGTCAACTTGGCGTAAAATTCAACTACTAATGACAGCAGTAATGAAGTTTCTTTCTATTTGTCTCTTCGCTCTCTTTTTCTTTCTTGTCAAAGGTTTACATGGAATTTCTTATTT
>JASXTE010000304.1:0-61240 GCA_030280995.1 Hemileia vastatrix
CCATTTACAAGTTCATTGGTGGGTTTACGAACAGTTTCTTTAAGTGTCGACCAGGCAGATTCAAGTTGATCCATGATATTTTTAGAATCAGATGTTGACTGTTTACTTTCGAATCCAATGACACTTGATAAACTTGTATCACTTTTACTTTTGTCACCTGACAAATAATTTCTAACTCGTGATGTTAATTGAGTAAATGTATCTTCTTCACCATCATCATCTCTTTTTGGACCAGAGTTAAAGGTGTCAAGAGCTGTCCTTAGTTGAGTTGACATTTGTGATGCAGTTGATGATGCTGATGATTGTAAGTCAATAAAAGACTCATTGACTCTTTTAAGTAATTTGTCCAGTCCTTGAGATACTGAACTCGTTAATGATTTAAGT
Source organism: Hemileia vastatrix (assembly GCA_030280995.1). Classification (NCBI taxonomy): domain Eukaryota; kingdom Fungi; phylum Basidiomycota; class Pucciniomycetes; order Pucciniales; family Zaghouaniaceae; genus Hemileia; species Hemileia vastatrix. Next base: position 385 of record JASXTE010000304.1, read on the forward strand.
TGGTTATTGACACGATCTAATTTTACTGTTTGTTCTTTAACATAATCCAATAATGAATCTAAATTAACATTTCTTTCAATGTATGATTTATCATTATCTTGTTGTCCATTTGATTGTCGTTTAAATCGTCCATTAAATTGTATCGATTTTAAAATTTGTCCTTTTTTTAAGAAAGAAAATTCATATGGTAATTGAAATGCTGGTAAGTTAGAACTCGATGAACTTATCATCATTGAATTAGATGAACCAGGTAATGATGTTGGTAATGATGGATTAATTGATGTATATGTTTTTTTAGTTTTAGCATGTTGACGTTTTTTTTCATTTTGTAATTCAAAACGTTCTTGAGCTTTTAGAATAAAATTTTTTGTATGATCTTCAAATTGTTTAGACAGGTAAGATCGACGAAGGTTACTTTCACCGTCAGACGGTATAATGATGGAATTACCTTCATTTGGAACAGGTGAACTTGCAACTGATAAACAGGAAGAAGAAGAAGAAGAAAGTTAATTCAAGTTCTGTTCACTTGAATGGAAGAGGTCAAAGGGTTCAGACAACTTACCAAGTATACAAGATGAAATACTTGCAAAAGATACAACGAATAAACTTGATATCTTCATTCTTTCCCAAAGTTTGTCAAGTGAATATTACAGACAGAGTGTTTTAAAATAACTAGATGTTTATTCGACAAGGTATTTGAAGACGACAAAATTCCGAATTACGAGTTAAACTGGTCGTTATGAATGTTGTTTTTCAAGTTTTCAAGTTTATAAGTATAATTATTTTCAAAGTAAAAGAAGAAGAAGATTATGATGAAAACGCTTGAAGGCGGTTGACAAATTGAGCCCAAAGATTCCACAGAAAGTTAATTCAAGTTAAAAGTGAATTATTAACTAGTTATTCAATATTATTGGCAGGATGAATTTCAATTTGAAGGTCAATCGATACGAACACCATAAGATAGTCCAAAAGATGAAGATAATAATCGGATGAACAAATATGACGTCGATATCGAATATTGTCAAATGTACGAATGAACTGACTGAAAAGAATAAAAGAAAGAACAAAACGGATGTTGACGTCGTCGTCAATTGATGATGATGATGATGATCAGGTAAAAGTTGAAAATTTAATGTAACACAGCAAAGTACTTACCGAGGCTTTTTATACCCTCGCGATGAACGAAGTAATCACGTTAAGTTTGTTCTTTCTTTCTTTCAATCACCTCTGCCCAACCATATGACATAAACGATGCAATTGACTCCACCCTGACAAGTGCATGGACGGTACTTGAAGACCACTTTAAGGAGAAAATAGTTAGAGATGACATTTTCCTACCTTTGGTATAATTGAGCATACATATACAAAACCTCTATTTCTATTAATACACTTGTATGTTCTTTTAATTATCTCAGTTAGTACCTTTGTCTCGTGCAAACAGTAAGTGCAATAGCGAGCACTCACATATTTATCATCATTCAAGTGGTATCAACATTAAACGAAGAATCCTTTTTACCCTTATTGATTGTTTGTCATTATCATCGATGAAGGTGTGGAAAATAAAAGTTTCATCGGTTATTCAATTAAACAAATTTGCATCATAAAACATTGAACATGAAAACCTTTGAACTATCAATCTGTGTGTGATTTTCTTTTTTTTCTTTCTTTCTCTCTTTGAGATCAAATGTTTTCTTCCCCTTTTCATTTGTTCTTGAATTTGCAATCATTTCGCAATCGGAAGTTCTTACTTAACTTGTAATGTCATGTTGCAATTATACTCGCGCATCGATCATTCAAATTACAAACAAGAACAGTCAAATGATCAATCATTGTTTAAATCACTTGTTGAATATGATAGAAAAAGGATGAATTTTTTTTTCATATCAACCAATCAACCAAGACAATTATTCTTACGCTCAACTTTTACTAAAGTTTTACAAAACTTTTACCATCATTATACTCAGCAGGAGAGTTGATTTGCCCTTCAAAGTTGAATAAAGTGAAAAAGTTATTCAAGTGTTGAAAATATTATCAATGTGTGAGTCAGTCAATCAATCAGACATCGGATGTTAGTACGTGTACAAAGAAGAAGAAGAAGAAGTATCGTAGTATGTACTGGTATATATTATACAAGTTACATTCGATGGATGAAGGAGGTTCTTTTTTCTTTATCAATTTTATCAAGAGCCCTTTTAATTGACAAATGAGGGGGTAAAATATATATGAAGGGGGTCGACGAACTGAATGAACAGCAGCATTTTAGCCTAGTGACTTACATGTGATGACTATTGCACAAAGAAAATTCAATAGGTTCTGTAAATAATTAGATTGGGTCTCGTCAGTACGTGTATCAAGTATATGAAAGTAAGAATGTATGAAAGTAAGAAAAAGAAACTACCTGTACTTAAGTCGCCTGGTGTTTTTGTCCTTTACTTGTGTCTTGTGTTCATCTTCTTCTTCTTCTTGTTCAAGTGTAGTATGTGCGCTTTGTCATGTCTGAATATTGTAAAAGTTGTACTTGGTTGTCCTTGACAAAGTCAGAAAAGAAAAACTAACTTTTGCCCTTGAAACTTGTTTCATATTCACTTACACGTAGAAAAAGAGAGAAAAAAAAACTAATCAGAATATCTTTTGATTGCTCATTCAACATTCAACATGTGCGGGTCAACTTTTGCAGTGTCACCAAAAGTTTCTATAAGTATGATAAGAATGTATGTACAATTATGATGAGGAGAAAAAATAAAATATTCATCATTTGCAATTATTTTCAAATGAAAAGTGATTCATACAGACAATTAATTGACTGATGAGGATGAAATGGATACTTCATTTTCATTCCTCAAGTAATTGATGAGTACTTGTGATGACTTAGGAGTAGGAGTGACATATTGATGACCAAATAATTTTTTATTTATGGAAAATTACTTTTTTCCTTAATCAACTTGTTCATCCGTTTATTGAACCGAAGAAAGGATTTTTTTTCCTTCCGTTTATTTCAATAGATCTTACCGCCATTTGTCATCATTAGATGTAAGGAAGTGTAAATAATATGAACTTGACTTTAACTCACTTACAATAAATATAAGTGTTAACGTGTGTAAGTAATAAAAGTTTAATTGTTTGAAAAAACACATGGTGAATGAGGGAAGAAATAAAAGGTTAGTAAAAGGTCTGTCACCTCGATCATTCCGTTTGTTGTGCCATTGAAATGTGCAAGGACTGTTTATCTAAGGAGACAAAACTTCAACATAATCCGGGAGATCACAAGGGATGAAGGGGAGAAGAAGAAGAAGAAGATGAAGATGATGATGAAGATGAAGAGGATGAAGATGGACTCGCGCCACTTGAATAGGATGGAGGATTCCACCTTTCGGATGCAAAGGGTGACCTTTGATCAACAGGATGATGCTCAAGGTAAAAACGATACCAGACCAATTGAGACGGCCAGTCATACCTTGTGAAGAACGACGACTGTTATGTATTTTGCATTAACTCCAAGCAATGATATATTTTCATTGCCATCTGCTATTTATTATTTTAAATGTCAATTTATCAATGCACATCATCATCATCATGACATTCTTCCCGTCACAAATGAATAACAAAAACAACACTTCCTTCTTGTGGTAAACATTTCTATGTTTATATGATAATTGTTTCAAAGTCCGAATCCTTACATATATAATATATATCTTTCAATGTTAAATGTAATCACCAATTGTGTCATAATTGACTCACAAAAATGATATTTGATCATTTTTTATTTGTTATTTGTTATTTTAAATTAATCAACAAAAAAAAACAAATTAAAACAGATGAAAGTTTTTTTTTAAATGATTTATCATGAGAACAAAATAAGGATAATGTTATAAAGTCAAGTACTTTTAGTTTAGTACAGGACGAATTACTGACAATTTGTAGAAGTATTGAAGAAAGAAAAAGAGAGAATATTTTCTCATTGGTCCGTGATTTTACAAAGTACATGTAATTTCAGAGTAGGAGGTAAAACATCATGCGAGAAAAGAAGAGAAAAGAAGAGAAAAGAAGAGAAAAGGCAAGGCTTGACTTATGATCCCATATTCAAAGAGCAAAGAATAAGATCAAATCAGTTCATTTATAGGATTTCAATATAAGCTCAGTATTCAGTATTCAGCATTAACCATTTGATATTTGATGGAGTCATCATAGTCATCTTGGGTCAACTTGGTGATTATAGTAGTTATGTTTCCACAGGAATGGATAAAGATGATTGGATGACACCTTTAGCTTTGCAACTTCGTACACAAGATTCAGGTGTAACAAAGTTATTAGAATTACCTTTGCATCCACCATAAGTGAAAGAATGACATTTTTGAGTGTACGGGTTATAATGGTATCGTTGGAAATTAGCTAAACAAGGTCCAACAATTACAGGTTCAAGACAAGATGAAGGTATCACTCGATCAATCCCAATGGATGGTTGACCAATAGATGATTGAGTTGTTGATCCAAATGACAGAGGAGATTCACTAGATCCAGGTGATCGTGGAACTGCTTCATAATTAGGTGAATTGTTTGACTTAACATGTGGTCTCTTAAAAGATGGTGGCAAAGTAACTCTTTGAGTTCTCTGCTGAGTCAAAGGATCGAAATCTGCGTCTTCTCTTTCAATTGTTCTAAAAGTACTACCTCGAGTTCGATATTGTGCATCACGTTGAATTCGATGAGTTCGTGATAATATATGTGAACCTTTTAAACGAACAAGTGCACCAGTTGATGGATCAGATTGATCGAAATTTCCTTCTGATGTGGCATTAACTTGTCCATAAAGTACACACATAAGGTAAATCAAGTAGATGCATCGATTCATGATGATGATTGACTCTTGATCGATGGTTAACGGCAAAACTGTTGAATATAATAATCGATTAAGTTAAGTCGATCAAGTGAACAAAGTGAAGGTCAATTTGTCCTTGGTTCGAGGATCGACAAATGGCCAAAGGTATAAACGAAGTAAATGTAAATCTTATATGACGTTAATTAAGCGACAAGAAGTTAGAATTGAGTTAAGTAAGATGATCGGAAATTTCTCCCTTTCCTCAATTCAAGTGGTTCAAGTTGAACTAAGGAATGTTAGTTTAGTTATTGTTTACTATGGTTGTTGGAGAAGAAACGAGAAAGTCAAGTTGAACGAATGAATCGGCGAAGATGAAGAAAAAGAAATAAGAGACGAGACGATCCAAGGACAAGTTGTCAGCAAGGTCCACGAAGTAATTATTAGACTGGGCTTTTTATACCCTTCACTTACTAAAGTTACAACTTGTGGTCACAATCAAACTTGAATATCAAGTCTGGTTACTTTGAATTTATTTTTATTCAACAACGAATTTCAGGTACATTTTCTCATCATCATCATCATCATCTTGTTGTGGTTACAGTGACTCATGGATACAAAGATCACAACTTGACTTTTTCTTTTTTCCTCCTTTTCATCATTGCATCCATTACAAGACATAACAAATAACAAATTATTTACCTGATGAATTACACAAGACGAATATAGTGGTCTTATTACATGGTGTGAACATAAGAAGAAAGACAAGCGAAGGACATCCATCGATCAATCAGTCAACCAATCAATCAATCACATACATTTGAAATACACATCTATAAATCAATGGTTAATCAATTTATTACTTCATAATGTAATGAAATGAAGTTTACACTTTTAACTAATTCAAACAGGTGGAACAGCTAGTGAATTGATACGTTGAAGACCTGATGTTTGATATTGATTTGTATTACAAATAGACATACATTCTTCAGCAGAATTGAATCGATTGTCATTGCCATTGCATCCACCATAAATAAATTCATGACATTTTGAAGTACGTGGATTGTAAGCCCATCGAAAATGTGTTTGAAAACAAGGACCTGAATCTTTTATTTGCATACAAGGACTAACTTGTCCTTCATCCGATGAAATTGGTGTGGCTGGAACTGGTCGACGAACTCGAGATCGTCGATTAACCGGTACTGTTGGTCCTAAAGGTTGTCCAACAACAGGTGCAGGTTGTACAACAGGTTGTGATACAATCAATGGTTGTACCAATGTTGATCTATATGGAACAGTTCTTACTGGAACTTCTCGAATGTAATTGTTGGTGATGATACGAGTTTCTCGAACAGAAGAACTTCCACGTCCATTAGATGAAGGAGATGTTCTTTGTGGATATGGATCGATGATATTGTTCAAAATGTTAGATCTTGGTGCTGGTTGAGCAAATGATTGATCATTTTGCTGTGATCGACTTGCTAAAGGTACATTCTGTGAAGAAGAAAAAGAAGATGTACCTTGTCCATTGTCGAAAGATTGACCATTGGACGAAACGACCAAGATAAAGGCAAATGAAAGGATGAAACTTGCTTTGATGATCATTGTTGACTATCTGCTTGACCAGTTGAATGGTGATTCCCTTTTTAAACTTTTCAACCAAAAGTCACCTGTGGCCATCGATGGTCATATCCTGGATGAAATTACTTTGTATTGGAAGGTTGTTTGTAAGAGAAAATTTGTACGCCACGATAATGTCTGAGAAGCAATTTGAATTGAATTGAAGATAATTCTATGGAAGAGGAAGATAAGTATGGCCAATTTAATGTAACATTCATCATATTCAAGGACATCATTGTGCAACAACATCAATTACCCATTTGTTACAACAGAACACAAGTAGAAACGATAAGTTGAACTTGTAAGTTTTTTTTTCTTGGCAATGTAAAGTTGATTGATGGCCACGAACAACCAAATATCTTATACACAAGGGACAAATAAATTTTACAATTTTACAATTGTAACCAATGCAACAAGTAGTAAACCTTTGATCATTGACAATTGATTGTATCAATTAACCAGTGACAGTGATTGGGTTGGATTATATTTGTATGAAAATGAAAAAAATGTATTTTCCTTGTCCTTGCAAGACGTTTTATCGAAGACTACAAGACTACAAAAGTTGACAACTTTATTCAAGAAGTACTTGATCAAGTGTCATTGTATAAGCTAAATTAGCCAATTGTCACCCTCTCAAAAATGATGCCGTGAATAAGATATAAATAAAAGAGTGGAGAGACTTATGACAAGCATGTAATACAACAAGATGACTTGTCTCATTGGCTTTTTTTCCTTTTTCCCAACCATCTCCAAGGTATCTCTTCTTCTCTCATCCCATTGAAGACGACGACGACGACGACGATCTCGGTCTTCCGTTTAACCAATGTTGCATTAAAGGTGAATGATACAACTTGCAACGTGAATGAGTGATGATCGGAGGTGACACTTTGAATCATGTTCAGTTATTGCAAGACACTCCACAAGTCTTGACAATATTTTCCTCGTCAGTTGTTCTTGTTTTCATCGTTTTTTTTCCATTCATATTCATCTCATTGACAAAGATACATTCGAACAAATCCTATCTATTCACTTAATCCCTGTACTTGGTTAATTATTATCAAGATAGGAAGAGTTCATTTGACTGTAACTTTTGCGTCTACTGACCTTTGACGAGCGGTGTTTCCAGTTGTCATTGACTTGACAAAGATGAAACTTACCTGGTGAAAGAGTAACGAACCTTTGAACGACTTTGATTAATCGATCAGTAACATCTTAACATATTTTTTACTATGTAAAAATATCATTGACATTTATTCAATTGACAATTATTACATCGGTATATATACTTTGATCAACCGGTTAATTCAATGTTATTATTGATTAACGATTGATTATAACAACAGGAAGAAATAACAATGTATAAATAGTTACAAGTGTCCATTTAAATTGCATTTTATGCTTAAGTCAATGTGAATAATTTGATGATAAGATGTAAAACTTAAGAATCTTTCGATACTTTTCTTCTAAGTTTGTATGGTGGTTGCATAAGATCAAATTCAAAATGATAAATAGATGGAAACATTGTTTTCAATATAAAATGAGTTATTGTTGCAGTCATTCCCCAAATTCGTGGGACATCTTTTTGATTAAATGTATCATCAGTATAACAAGGAAGTGCCCAACCAGCTTTCCATCTTGTATAACGCCAATTTTCATTTATTACTAAATTTTTTAATTTAGCAAAATGTATTGATTCTACTTCATCAGGATTTGGTTTAAGTTTGATATCTTTCAAATCGACAAATGATAAAACTGGATGAATTTGATCTGCATTTAAAAGATAATCAACATATGGTAAAACACCGATAATGTTAACTCTGTTGCAAGGAAGACCAATTTCTTCTTCACTTTCACGTAAGGCTGTTCTTCTTATATCACCATTGTCAACAGAATCTTGTAAACCACCGGGAAAACTTATTTGATGTCCATTTCGACGTAATTTGTGTGAACGTAAAGTATACAACAAACTAGGATCACCATCTGGATCTAAACAAAATGGTACCAAAATTGCATAAAGACGTCCTTTAGATTTATCGGTAACCTTTTGTATGTTCATCTTGACCGGTAAATCAACACTTGGAACATAATCTGATAATGATACTAATTTCTTGAGATTTTCTGTCTTGATAGCATCAAAAAATATTACTTCATCGAATTTGGGATTAATTTGTTTAGATTGACTATCACTTGTGGCAGAATTACTTGATGTTTTTCTAATTATTGCTTGAAAATGAGTATGAAATTTACATCGAAAAAAGGTTTTACAAATCGATGTCGAATATGCCATTGTTCATAAATATTAAGGACAATTAAGGATTTTCAATGAAGATGGCAAAAGGATGATTTGACAAATATACCATTGGTGTTATAATATAAAAAATATATATAAACCAAAGAATGATTCAATCAGTGATGAAAGAATTAGACTGATCAATGAACAATTAAAAGGTGAAACAGTTGCCCTTAAATAATGGCATAACCAAACGATACTGGCTCACCTAGCGGCAACAGCTGATTGTCTCTGTTTCTGCCCTTGTGCTTGCCCGAGCTGCCATTTCATCATACTAGCTTTGTATCCTTTAGACAGTATATATATATTTTCGTTATATTCTTCCAAATTCTCTCTAGAATATTCAATTACACTCATTTTAGCTCATCAACCAATCCACCTATCTATTAAATCAACATTCTGTACATCCATGGGTAATCTTTGTTCATGTTTAAGAGGAATTAAAAGAGATGATGAAAATAGGCATCTATTGGATGATCAGGATTGTCGACATCGAAACAGTGACTACCAAAGTTCATCATCAATTCGATCACCAGCAAGATCAACACAAGAAATTTTACCTAATGGATATCATGGCAATATTACCAATGGTAATGCCAATTTTGGACGTAATTATAACCATTTGATAAATGACATTACTGTTCATACAACTGATTCAGACGGTAATTATTCCCAAGGATGTCTAGTTGATACATCAACTAATGGTCCCACTGATGATAGTGCTAACAAATCATCAGCTACTGTTTGGGATCGAACATTGCACAAGTTACAAGAAAAGTTAATTGATGTATCAACTTTAGACGTCAATCCAAAGGTCAATGAGTCGACTGAATGGATTGAAAAGCAATCTGAATATAAACGTAAAGTAGAAACTAACAAATTAATAGGTACAACTATTGACAAGTTAATGATAAAACGTCATTTTACTTCATTGGAAAAATCACCAGGATCACATTTACGACCAGAATTATGTCAGCCAATTTCATCAGAAGATTTGAATCGAATAATCAATTTTTCTCAACAAGCATCTGCTTTTTTCTCTAACAATTTTATCATAAACACAGCTGAAGAAATTGTTGTACCATTTGCATCATAATAGCCATCTTTTTTTAATACTGCCACGCACTTCATTTCAACGAATCCCAATGGCCATTTCGCACATCATTCATCGATTCATCTTTGGCCAGGAAGTACTTTTTTTTTGGACTATCTCACTGATCCCATCACACCACCACCACAACAACAACATGATGATGACGATGATGATCTTCATCTTTTTTTTCTACTTGTACCTAAATTTCATTAACAATCATCTCTTAAGATGAAATGAAATTCGCATTGCGTTATTGGACTTCACATCTTCAAGAAATTCATTTCATCGCCTCAACCAATTTATTTGTTTCAAATTTTGTTTTAAAGCCTCAATCGAACTATAGAATAGTTCGAGAACATTGCCCAAACATTTAAAAAAAATACGTGTTATCAATAAAACAAACAAAAAAAAATGTTTTCCATATATATTTCTGTATGTATGATAATATCTTGTTGTCACTTTTGTTCATCACCAACTATTTGATGTAACAAGTCATCATCTAATCTACATTGATCAAATAGTTGTTTAATCTGTTGTTCATTGATTCCATCATAATCTTCTTGTGTTTTGCAGATAAAAAATCCAGAAAATTCACAAAAAGCAGCAATTATTCCCATGTCATCTTTAACTCTGGCAAGATTTTGTTTTCGAGGAAAAATAAATAATCTCAAGTGTGAATTATTATTGCTCTTGGCGATGAACAAGTTGTGAGCAACTTTTAAATCCAGACACTTTTGTGCAACAGACATAATTTTACTTGCAGCATCAAGTATTTCATCGTATTGAGCATTTAAATTAATACGAATGACATAGAATGGAATTAACCAGTTTTCAAAGAGACCATCATTGATTATATCGATACTTTGTAATGTAACTTCATTACTTTGATAATAAACGTGCCAATGCAAATGGTTGACTGAAGCAGCAGCCCCTAAAGAATTAAATCCCAATTTAATATGAGGTGAAGATGATGAAAGAGCCAATGAAATAGAAGCAGCAATTGAATCAAATGTAATTACTTGGGGATATTTTAACTGAGGATCAGGGACAAGTAATGATGAACCAAACTCAATGGGAGAATTGTTAATAAGAATATAATATTCATCAATACAATAAGGAATTATTAACTTGAGTAATATTTCTTCTTTACTCACTTTAGTAAAATTGAAAATATCATTGTTAAATGGCATTTTCAAACCAATTGTCTCTTGTGGTTTTCTCCTTAATTGTCCTCTTAATGGATTAAACTGTGCAATCATTTTTACCTGACCAGGTGGTATAATTCGATACGGAAGTGAATCCGGAACAAGTGAATATTTAAAGCAATTGTATTCATCTCGTACTTGACACCAAAGTCGACAAAATAGTGAATCAGTAAATTGCAATAATATTTCACTTGATGGAGAAAAAGTTATATTCTCATCATTGTTAAAATGAGAACAAGTATCAGTAGTACAATTAGTAATAGTATTATCGGTGTGAATGAATTGTCGATGAGTCGATTGAATGGGAGACATAATTGATACTTGTATGTTCTGTGGTTTATACTTTTTGTCTGACGAGTGAATAATTGATTCTATTATATCGAATGATCATGGAAAGGAGAAAGAAAAAGGGTTACAATAATCAGGATGAGGATGAAGAAGAAGAAGAAAAGGATAAAACAAAAAGTTACAAATAAAACTTATATGGACGATGAGAGTGAAATAAAAGACAATAAGTAACACTCGAGGTGAAATGAATATAGTAACTTGTACTAATAACAGGTGAGAACATCGATAAAAGCAAAAAAACATTCCACGGTCCTTACTGAGTAATTGAATATATATATATACTGATACAAGTTGAATTGAAAGAAGAACAAAAAGGAAAAAAAGAAAATTTGATACTTCAATCGATTGGTTTTCAAGTATTCACATTAAATGTAAAGTGTAATAAGGGTGTAAAATGAAGACTGTGAAAGGAAGAAAGAGAAAAAAACGTAAGTGCAGCATGAAATTTAACAAAAATGAACAAGAATAACAAGGTACAAGAAGAAGAAGATTAAAGAGTGAAATAAAAAAAAAGATGCCGACACAAGGTACAAGGAACAAGTTGAAGGATGCAAGTATGTTCCAATAAAATATACGGATGCTGATTATAAAACAAGAAGAGAAAAACAAAACACTTTACAAGAGAAAGACAAGAGAGAAACAAGTAATAGAATACAATATTAATTTTAAAATGTTAAATTTCCAATTGCAATATGTACCATTTGACCCTATTTCCGGTAATAAAAATTCTACTTTCCAAATTGTACTTTGCTGACTCAACAAAGAATTACTTATTCTCATTCTTCTTTCCCTTTCACTCTTTCTCCATCTTTTTTCTTCCTTCTTGTCCAGTCCTAAATAAGTCTAAAAAATGTATCCTGTCAAATAGTTAAATATTTCAATATTTCATTTGTTTACATATTTTTCAATATCTTTTATCCTTACTTTCACTTCGCTCTTGCCATAAACTTTTACCAGAACAATCACATATCTTTTTAACATTTGAACCAACAGGAGATGATCGAGCAATTATACCAGCTGATATCATACGTTGTATACATGTTGATTGTGTACAAATTGTTGCCATTACACCAATTGATCGACCGATTAAATTAGATACATTACATGAAGGTTTGACAAACTTGAAAGATATTTCTTCAGGTGCCAATTCACTTTGACTCTCTTTTGAAGTGTCAAGTTTAGCTACATCATTAGCTAAGTAGTTTAAAGAATCAATTTTTTTAACATATAGTGAATTAACAAGACTTTCCGTAACTGGGCCAACATTGGAAAAATCCCGACCACTCAAGTCACCGTATTCATGGATGTTTAAAGAACACTTGATGCTATCAATTTCATTTCTATTATTATTAGGTAACTTGTCTTGACAAACTGCATCTTCAGGTGAAATTGATGATGAGGTTGACTGCTGATGTTGTTGAGACTGTAGAAACATCAAAACATGTCGAGTCCAATTTTCTATGTTGCCAATCACTCCATCCACATAACAGTCATCTTCTGACATTTGAGCCAACCTAATTACACCCATAACATTTGACGGTGTAGATGACTTGAAGGATGATTCTAATGGTGGCATCAACTCAACTACTGCTGCTGTACTTTGTCCTATGCCCTTGATGACAGTACGAATTTTAGCATCTATTTCAAGCTTTTTTTGAATTTTGTTGATAATTGAACCTGTTTGGTCCATTTGTTGGTTGTTGCATATTGCAGTAGTTGAAAATTGTTTGTCATTTAAATTATTTTCCTCGGTACTTGACAAAGTAACTTCCACTACTACTGTTTGCTTTTCTAAATTTACATCTAAGATGGTAACATTGGATAAAGATGACAATGTTGACTCCACTTTTTCCACACAAGATTGACATTTCAATTCACACGCTAATTCAACAAGTGTTTTTTTCGACTTATTTGAGGTCATGATTGCTGATTACACAGGATGAATATCTCTTTTTTCACGTTGATTGTTGAACAAAGAGAATGATAGCAGATTAAAGACGTATCAACTGACCATCAATATCAACACAGTCACATGGGTGCATCAACTCTGTAGCCTCCTGGTGGCTGCCAGAGGTTTTACAGAGGGCAGATCAGCTGTTGAGCGCCGAAAGGAAAAAAAATCAAGTCTTCATTTAACTCAAGTTTCTTTGTTTGACGATTGACTCATGCCGACAAGCCTCGAGGACATGTCTGAAGTCACTTTAAAATCAATATCAGTTGCTGGAAATACCTCTAAATTGAAAATATATGAAGGAGCAATAGTACTTATTAACGAGTATCCATTGATCTTCCGCTTTCATGAGTATGCAGGTGGTCAAATGTTTCTTTGGGTTGGTGATGAATCTAAATTTAACTCAATTTCATCTGATAAGACTGTTACTTCAAATGTAACCCTGGCCATTGGATCTACTTCTACAACTATTTTTAATAATGAATCAACTCAAGGTGACATTTACTTTACAACTTTAGCTAAAAAATTGTCAACAAAATATAACGATGGAAAACCATTTTACTTGTCCATCAGTCCACCAAATGTACCATCCTACCATTTAAATAGGATGACTATTGAATTGAATCAAGCAATCAATCAGTTCATGAAACAAGTATTAATGTTGAAAACTACAAATTCTTCAAGCTCAGCATGAGTGTAAACATTTAACCGATGTACAAGATACCTTATTTGTGGACATAAATTAACATAAGTAAGCTAAGATTTGACCTAATAACACTAACCAACATTAGGTACATGTGAAAGGAAAAAAAAGAGGAAATGAAAGGAAAAAGGATGAAGCACGATTGGATCCTTATTACATCTTTAGCTGGTTTTTTGATGCTTCATTTTGTGTTATGCGTTTTCCATTTCACTTTGCACTCAAATGAATAGCAATGTTTACTTATGTTTTTTTCTTTTTTTCTTTTTCCTTTTTTCTTCTTCATTTCACTTTCGTCTTGATTTGCCTTCATTTGTGGCTACAAGTGTACAAGTGATCTTTCACTCTTTCGCTTGAGGATTATCCTACCTCCTGACTCTTCTAAGCTTAAGTTTGTTGTTGTAGTTGTAGTTGTAGTTGTAGTTGTTGTTGTTGTTTATACCAGTTGAAGTAAATTGAAGAAGAATGTAAAATAGAAGAAGGACATTACAGACTCATCTTTTCATCTTTCACTGCTCGTGAATAAAATTCTCTTCCTGCTTGTTTCTCTTTTGTAAATGGTTACACTTGTTCTCGCTAAACTTTCATCAATCTTGATGTTGCCTGTAATCCATCTATCCATCCGTTTTACCCTTTTTTCTTTTTCCTTCTTCATCACTTGAACATATATTTTCTTTTGTGAGAATAAAGTAATGTTACTTGTTTTCCACTCTCACTGAATGTTCAAATTCTTCGCATCCTTTAATTCAACGAGTGCTTTCATTGTGTCCGAGTAGGTATTGAGATTTACGAATAATCAACAGGACAATAATACAACAAAGTACAAGAGTATGAGAGTTGACGAGTGAGTAAACAAGAACCAGTCGACCACGTGTATCTCATCAAGTATACTATGATGATACCTGTTACTTGATGATCATGCCAAAGTATCTTTTTGACTCTTTGGTGCTTGTCAGTTGATGAACCAATTGAGCCGTGGGGAGAGGAAACATTTAATGGCAGGTGAAGGAGAGGAAATAAGAGAAATAAGAGAACCATCTTTTTGAATATGAACAAAAGAGGAAAAAGAACAAAAGACTCATCACCGCAAAGTCTTTTACATCATTTAGTATTATACTGTGGATGCTTTAATTTGTTTGGTCATCTTTACAATTGTGTCTGTCTGTTCTTTATACCTTTATACCTTATGCCTACTTGATCTAAACTAATTCTCATTCCTCCTAATTGCAATCCTCCCCCTCATTCTGACTGTTGACTCACCCAGTCGCCAAGTTAAAGCGACTTTTCAATGAGACCAATGATGCTGATAATGACTGAATCATCTTTCCTCCTCATCACTACTCATCTCTACTCTCATATTACTCTTCTTGTAACCAATGTGTTACACGTAAAAATAACTCTCTCTCTCTCTCTCTCTCTTCATCCAAATGCTCACACTTATACACTTACATTTGCTGAAAGACACATTAAATCGAAAGAAAAAAAGAGCAAAAGAGATGCAGGACACCCAAAAATGGGAGTCAAAGTAGATGCTACAATTTACTGTGGAAAATTTCTCACCTTTCATTGAATTTACTTTTTTTACCCACTCATTGAATTCTCTTCAGTTTGTCTACTTCATTGACTTCATTGACTTCATTGACTTCATTGACTTCATTGACTTGATGTATGTCTTTCAAATTGTATCCTCGCAACTGTAATTAGGTGAATGAATAAGGATACTGAAGCGATACTAATGTAACGCATCTTTTCATGAAAAGAGAAAAAAGTTTTGTCCATGCAAATGTTTTCATCAAACACCTGCACCTCATCTTCATCTTGAACAAAGAGTGAGAAAGAGAAAAATTGGAAGATTGAATGAAGAAAGAAAAAAAGAAAGAAAAAAGAAAACACACACACAAACTCTTAGACCGGATAACGGAAAAACTAAATAAAAAAGCATACATTCAATTGATTTATTCACAATGCACGGTATTTACTTGCTCAGTCAAGTACGCGTACATTCGATTCGCTGGCAAAAAGATGAAAAGTAAAAAGTTAATCAGTAAAATCAGTGAAATATTGTCATCAAAGTGAAGACAGGGATGAACCGTAGCAAAAAAATACACACATTTATATATTATTTCTTTATTTTGTTTGTTTGTTTGTTTGTTGTTGTTGTTGTTGTTACTTTTTTACCATAAAAATGGTCCTCTTTTTCACTTTTCAATTTAAACCAATTGAGTAGAGATAAAATGTAGACCTACAGTATCAGTGAAAAAAGAGAAGAAAAAATAAAAAAAAAGAAGGAAGTGAAATACAGATCGTGTGCTTGTTCTGCTCATAGAAAGAAAGAGAAAGAAAAAATGACTGTTGATTCAATTTTATTTTTTAGACTTGTATTTGTGTATTTGTATGTCTATCCTTTCATTTTACTCGATTGTACTTGATTGTATTTTCCTTCAAAGTGTCTCAAGTAGTAACTCACACCTGTTGCACGTGGAATGTTCTAAGATGATGATGATGATGATGATGATGATGATGATGTAGAATGAAGAATCTTCTTCATTGCACTTTCAGATGGGTGTTTTAAAGAATATACAATATATAATAGTATCCTACTAATTTACTTTTGTGCGTGCAAACATTTTTGTAACATCTTCAACAAGTATACAACAAGTAAATCCTTTGACTTTCTTCTTGCATGTCGCATCCTCGTTGTGTGGCCAGTAGACCAAAATGTATAAATAAAAAAAAAAAGAATAACAACCAACAGATAGAAAATAAAACAGGGTCATCATGTATGTCACTGGTCAAGTGAGAGTGAGTCACTTTTACTGGTCAAGTGAAATTCGTTGTTCTCTTCATCTTGCATGTGGATGCAACCTGTAAACTGTAACCTGTAAACCTGTAAGATGATGATGATGAAGTAAGGATGATGATGAAGGGAAAAGACAGATGAATTTGAATGAATTGATGTAAGTGCCATCCATTCATTCAAATTGACTGGGCATCTTTCACGCCCCAGTCAACTGTATATTATTGTTATTATCATGGTTATTATTAATGCTTTGCACCGGTTATTAGTTGACTCATGGCACATTGACCACCCCTGAATTCATCTAAATGAAACATTGTCCATTACTTTAGTCTTTCCTTTAACTTTATCTTTCTTCTCTTTCACTTTTCTTACATGATCAGGGTCTATATTTTATTTGGTCCATTTTATCTTTATTATTATTATTTTTTCTTTTTTCCTTTCTTTCTTCTTCCTTCCTTCATTTCTTTATCCTTTGATTCTTGTTCACTCAAATTCACTTTGCAACTTCTGCAACATTGTCCATTCACATGTGACTATCTCACTTAACTGACACATTAAAATGACTTGTGATTCACTGTATTGCAATTAAAAATATTCATCTCAACTACTTTACTTACTTACTTACTTACTTGGTTAACATACTAACCAAATTATCTTACAACAGTAATAACGGAAGAACAATCGATACAATAACCAAATACACATTACAATTGATGTTACTTTTGCCAATAACTTTTGTCTTTATGACTACAAAAATGATTCACTTGTCAAAAGACGAAACTTTTGTTGTTGCTGTTGTTGTTTGTTTGTTCTTTTCAAGTACTTGAGATAAAATAGATACTCTTACTGTTTACTGACCAAGTGACTTTACTTAAATGTACTGTTGAGTAAAATGTACATCGATGTTGTCAAGATGAACATTTCTCACTTGCAGGTTAAATTGTTTCTGTAAAAAGATCATTGTTCTTACCGGTAGAATACATCGTTAATCATAGATGGGTCAATATTGACACATTCATCGACTTGTCATGAACTTTCATCTTCCTGTTCAAATCGCTTTCACTATATTTGTATTTGTTGTTGTCGTTGTTGTTATTATTGTTATTGTTGTAATGTGTCATTTGTGTTTTGTTGAAAAAAGCAAAAACAAGTGAAACATAAAAATAAAAATGAAAAATGAAAAAGTCAGATGAGACAATAATCCATCAAGTGTCAGAAAGTGTGAACAAGTGTCAAATTGTAATTTTACATAAAATTGACTTTTTTACAAGAGAAAAATTTTCATATGGTCATCTTATGAATATTCAAAGAGGAAAATTATTATTAACGATGAGAAAAAAAAGGAAAGTCAAAGGCTGATTCGTGTAACCATTTGAATTCATATTCCTTATTTACTTAATGATGAAGCAAAGTAATTAATGACAAAGAGTCAATTATAAATAATAACCAAGTAGAGACAAGTTATTTACATGTTAAATTGTGGTTACATGAAGAAAATTGTCAAATGATCTAGTTAAATTAGTTTGAGAGGAAAGATGTCGTGTTGATGTTGAGAGAGAAAGATAAACACACAAAGTGGATGAAAAGAAGAAAAGAGATGAAAAGATGCTTCTTTCGTGTCATCGAGTATGAAATGAAAGTGAAATCATCATCTTCGTGAATTCAAGTGAAAGGGAAACAAGAAAATGTCGAAAGGTAAATGGGTAGAAAAGAGGAGAAAAAAAATGTATCCAATGTAAATGTTAAAATTATCTTTCACGAGAATCACTCATTGTTTCTATTCTACCATTTTTACTTACTTATTCTTCTTCTTCTTTCTCTCTTTCTTTTAACATTACAATTGAGCCGATCTGTGTATGCATGTTGTTGTATTTTCATGTTGTAACTTTTTACATTTGATGTTGAAGCGATTTATTCAATTGTCCTCCAGCAATGAGGAAGAAGATGTTTGAAAACAAAGAACAACAAAATGAGTGAAAGTATTAAGTCAGATTGAGGAGAAGAGATGCACTTGCTTGACAGTGTGAGAGATGCAAGTTTAAACATTATTCAACCCTGAGGCTGAAGAATTGAAGAGAAGACAAGATAAAAGAGAGAGAGAGAGAAAGTAGAAGAATCATTTGAGTTCAACAGTGAATATTTTTTTTATATTTTACCTTTTCATTCTCTCTTTCTTCTTTACCCTGGAAGTCTGGACAATTGAAAGTGAAAGACGGATAGATGAATTTATCTGTTTCATGAGTGAATTTCAATTTAACGGAAATGAGGGGGAGGAAAAGAAGAAGAAGGAACACAAAATAAGAGGAGAAGAAAGATGCTGCATTTACACTTTAAGCAGGAAGAAAGTATTATCTAAACACAGGAAATAGTTGAATCAGGTAATGAGGCAAAGAGTAAAGATGCCTCATTAGCAAACCAAGTGCAATACTCAATTTGTTTCATTCATTTTTCTTTTATAATTTTTTTTTATATATTTCTTTCTGCTCAATCCAATCGCACGATGTATTTGTCTCTCTCTTCCTTTATTTTTCTTCTTGTAAACTGCATTCATCTGCATTTGATGTGTCCTGACCTACTCTGACATGTGTCCAGGTGCATCATCTTCATCATCTTTTATCTTTCTCTTCCCCATCATTATCACGGTCCCCCCTACAACCCCCTCGATTATTCATTTTCATCTTTATCATCTTATTCCACTGACCAGTTTCAGCCCCTCACGATATTTTGTTGATGTTGTTGATGTTGATGTCACGGTGACAAACTTTTCATCAGTCAACAGTGTCAAGTCAGTGTCGCCGACCTGACCTGTTGATTAAACAAACTAAACAAACTGACAGAACGATAGGACCACGTGCCAATTGACACATTGATGTTGATACATCTTTCTCACTGGGTCGACTTACCACCCAATCTAACCTACTGATGGTACAGTTGACGCACATACCAGTGATGGAGCTTCTTCAATTTGGCCCTATTCGACTATACGGCTAGTCTTGTCTACCATGTAAGAGAGAGAGAGAGAGAGAGAGAGAGAGAGAGAGAGAGAGAGAGAGAGAGAGAGAGAGAGAGAAAGAAAGAGAGAGAGAGAGAGTATGTTTGTGTGCAATGTTACTTGGTTCTATTTTAGTCCCGTTATCCTCCATCCCCCAATCTGCATTCCAGTCTCTTTCTTCTTCTCTGCTTCTTCTTCTCTCAGCAACTTTCTCTCTACCTTTACTCTAGTCACAGGAGGATGGACAAAGTTTTCTCATTTCTTCTTCCTGTTCTACCCTTTTACTCTTCACCTGAGTGACTCAATGACTCAGTGACTCAGTCACCTGGTTCCTCCTTCAATCTTTACCTGTCTGTAAATCGGTATAAAAGACGCCAACAAAGTTTCATTCGATATCAGTTCACTGTTCATCTTCACTTCTCGCTTTCATCTGAGCAACAAGTGTCTTTATCGTCAACTTCAACATCAACTTTAATTTATTATCAACTTTGAAATTTTCATCCAAACTTTTTTTAAAAGAAACTTATCAAATATGTTTTCCAAACAATCAACTGCTTTCTTCATTTTGGCCATTGTTTGCCTAGAATTAGTTCTAGTTTCATACTATGTGCCCCAAGCTGAATGTTCCAAGAGAAAAATGATGAAGAAATTGAAAAAACTCAAAGACATCCTCCCAATTCTCATGGCTCTCAAGGCAAAGAAGAAGAAGATCATCTTATTGCCACTTCCATTGCCAATGCCGTGAGTTTAACTTTTTATCAACAACTTTATACACAAACAAAAAATCTTCTTCTTCTTCTTCTTCTTTTCTCTTATCCATGCTAATTGACGTTAAACTAAATTAGTCAAACTAAATTGCTCAGTCAGATCGAACTCTTTGATATCATCCTGTTCTTAGTGAATGATTCGAAGAAAAAATAACCTTTAATCATAGACAAAGAATCTCTACTAGTTTACCACTTGTTCACTTTAACTAGATACCAGTTATATTTAAATTAACCGCAATTTGAACCATGATAAACGGCATCTTTAACAGTGCCAATAGAAAAAAACAACAAATAACAACAACAAATAACAATCAACCATCAATCTAACCACTTTCTCTTTTCTCTTTTTCTCTTCTCGGATTTCATCTTTCACATGACAACAACAACAACAACAACCACTACAACAATGATGATGATAATTTTGAACTACCAATTGAACTTTTTCCTGTTCTACTTGGTTATATTTACAAACAACATCAATTGACTTTACACGCATTCAATTGTAATCCACTTGAAATAACAACAATTGAAACAATGGTTCCTATACGATTGATTATTGTCTTGGTCGTTATCAATGAATTGGTTTGATGAAATTTTGGTCACTGTTGGATATTTAACTGGAAAAACAAAAACTGAATTGAACAATTAACTTATTATCAACTCGTTAAATTATCACAGAATGGGTGGTATGAGTATGCCTGAACCAATGCAAATGCCTTGTCCAATGCAATCATACAACATGGACATGGGTTGTGGTGGTGGTATGGACATGGGTGGTTATGGTGGTGGAATGGACATGGGTGGATATGGTGGTGGTGACATGGGTGGATATGGTGGTGGTAATCAAGGAGGAAACAATGGTGGTGGATATGGTGGTGGTAATCAAGGAGGTTACGGAGGTAATCAAGGTGGAAACAATGGTGGTTATTAATTAGTTCATTCAACTAATTAATACTTCCATACCATGATGATGCCAAATAATTTTCTTCTTTTTTTTACGATTATTTTCGCCATCAGGTAACACCTTTCACCTATAAAGAAAGGATAGATTAACAACAACAACGACAACAAGCAAAACGAAATATATGACAAAACAAAATGAATGATAAGACAATTTATCATCTTCATTTGTTTTTGATTATTTTTTTTGTTTTTGTTTCTTCTTGCTGTTGTTGTTGTTGTTCTTGTTGTTCGTTATGTTCTATTACTGCTCCAATCAATTTATTATTATTACTTACTGTACACGATTTTTTTCTTGCTGATCAAATTGACCTGTGATTGTGTTGTTTAAAATGAAATATTTCCATTTAAACAATCAGTCAGTCAATTTATCTTTATCTTTATCTTTCTTTCGTTCTTCTTCATCATCTTGTTCACAAAACAATGACTTGTAGGAGAAGAAGAACAGGGAGAAAAAGATGAAGAATATTTAACATCCTAAATCATCTTGTTTTAGAATTTTTAAACATTTTCCTCTTCATCAGTACTTAGTAGTTTAATAACTTTCACTTGTATTTACTAAACAAGTGACTGTTTTGTGTCCTCTTTAACTTTTCTCTTGTAATTTGTTTTCTTTTTTTCATTCTTCTTTTTTTTACTAATTTTACATCTTACTACGTGTGAAATCAAGTTGAAATCAAATGAAAGAGACAAACAAGGAGAGAAAAAACAAAAACAACAACAACAACAACAAAAAGGAAGCGAAGAAAGTATAAAATTGAACAAAGTTGAACAAAGTTAAAAGTTTTCCTTTCTAACTTTTTCATTTTTTTCCGTTTTGCTTATAATTTTAAATGTTGATCCGCATGTCTATCATCAATTATAAACAAATAGGTAAAAGATGAAATGATGATGAAAAGATCTGATACTCTGTTCATTTTCTGTTCTGTTTTATTTTATATCTGTCTGTGCCATGAGTTACATACTCAACTTTATCATTTTCATTTGTTCGGTTGAAATGTAGATTGAAAAAAAACATCTTTGTATGTTATCAACAATTGACTGATGAATGTAAATGAGAAGATTCGTCTTGTATCTTTTTTACTTTTTTCTTTATTCTTCATCATTCTCTTCCTCCTTCCTACTCTTTTATTTCATTCAACCCAACAAGAACAACTAAGTTACTACTTCTACTCACTTACATCAAGACCAATTGGCGATGACATTAACATTTGATATCCGTATCTTGTACAACCATTTGATGGTAAAAAACGAATCGATAACCAACCGATTGACTTGATAGACTGATGGATTGAACAATGTTAAACAACAACAACAACTACAACAACTACTTTTCCTTTCTTTATGGTAACTACAACATCTTTCGTGATGTACATCATTATCAATGCAACGAATAAGAAAGAAAAAATAATTGATCATCATTGATTCTCTTGGTTACTCTTGGAACTTCTAAATTTATCTAAATTGGATGTAATCAGCGAGCGAAAAAATCATCATCTTCTTTTTTTTGTTAATCTTCATCAATTGTCCTGCCAATTTTCACCTCTTTTCTTTTTTAAATGTCTTTTCTCCTTTGCTCAGTTTTTTCCTTTCATTGTCCTGTCTTTTACAAATTTTTAATTTAAATTTCTAGTTGTCCATCGTCACTAATTCACCCCACAATCAACCTCATAAGTCTTTGTCCTTCTATTCTTGTCTCATGTCTCATAATTTAAATGTTAATTTGGTTTTTTTTTCTCATTATACTTTACTTATTTTTTTCCGTCCAAGTGCCTTATTTAAATATTGTTAAACGTTCTTTCCTGACAATGCAATGTTTGTCTAAAACAATCATTACTTCTTTTCACCATTCACATACATACATTTGTTGCCATTTATATGTTCTCGTATAGTCCGTATTTTGGTTGATTGTTTACAAATAAAAAATTTATTTCAATGTCTTAAAATTTTGTCTTTTCTTTTCTTCAATTTATTTTCTTATTAATTAATCAATTTTATCATCATCTTTTTTTCATCTTTCTTCATCATCTTTTTTTCATCAAATTGCATTGTTTACATGTTTCACTTGAATCAGTTTATCTATCTTTCTATATTTTATATATGATAAATTGTTTTTGTAGAGTGATTACGAGAAACGATGAAGACTTTGATTGTATCGTATTTAACAAAAACTTGATTGAAACTTTGAAAAAAATCTTTTTCATCCAGCGAGTGTCGCCATCTGAAGTCCATCATTCAAACGACCAGTGTGATTGAATTGAATTGAATTGAACTTAAAATTGTTGTTAATTCAAATAAATACATGAAAGTTGAGCAACAGATTGCATCAATCAAATGTAGTGAATGAAATTCCATGATTTAAATTACAATTTACCTAGGAAAAGATAACTTGTTGATCAATTGCTCTTGCAATTCCAATAAAGTTCTAAAAGTGAATAATATGTTAAATCAAGTGATTAGATGACGGATAGATCAACCGGACATACATTAGATGTTTCCTCATGAATGATATGAAAATATTTCATTCGATTATTCATAAACGAGGAAATCAAGTATACATAAATTTATGTTGACATCAACAGATGTAAAGAGGAAGCTGAAAACAGCAATTGAAAGATGTTACATGAGAGAATGGTTACATGTCATTTGAATTAACAAGGACACAACAGCAACAGCAATAGCAACAACAACAACACAGACAAATGGGTTGAAAAAAGTTTCGACGTCATAACCTGAAATTTTGTGTTTCCTGTTTCCTTCATATGGAATTTTTGTTTCTTCTTCTTTCTTCTCACTTGGTCTTTGTGTCATGGCTCATTGAATTGAAGACGAACGATCTTCATTCATTCTTTCTTTCTTTTTTTCATTTCACTGTCACTTCCTTTGACACTTTTTATGCTTGTCTTTTCACTTGGATATTTTTTCCCAATGAAAAACATTCAAGCTTGAAGATGGAAAAATCATATATAATAGAAAATAGACAACAAATGCATTTGACAAAGACAAAGAGGAAGAAACAGAATAACATGAACACAGAAAAACATAAAGTCTCTCTGAGAGAGACAATGTAACCAGGTGTGACTTGTTACCAGTTTACAAGTGTGATAATGTCCTCATCAATATCATTTTCCAAAGTACACTGACCATTGACAATGAAAAGTACTCCATTTAAAAGTTCTTAAACAATTGTTCAATAGTTAAAATAATGATGACATTGACATCAGTCATCAATTGTCATGTGATAACTTGTCTCTCCGTACAAGGTGTTTTAACATTAATCCATGAATGAGTTGTTGTATGATGAGTTGACATGTATATTGTCGTTAGTGATCTTTCATCAATGATGTGACAATAACATTGATATCATCATGATAAAATATTAACAACAAGTGAGGAATGAGTTACTTCCTTTTAATATGTATATGTATAGTTATATTGCTTGATTGCCTTGAAAAGATCACTCTCTCAACATTATTTGTGACTAAAAGGAAGTTCCTCATTCCGAATTGAAATGAAAAAGACAAATTTTCATGGTCATCGATTCATTTTTCATTTTCATTGCTTTTGTTTCATTCAATTGCTTTTGTCATCATGAGGAACTTTCCCTTAAATACATTACTACTATACATTCTGTACTCAATCCTCAGGCAATTTGATTGATGTGTGACGACAAATTATCATCTGATCAATTGAATCTCGTCACCAATTGTCGTGTCATTCAATGTCGACAAAAAATTATAAGTGCAATTAAAAATATCTTCAGGGTGAAAACATTGTAAACTAAATACTACATTCACTTTAAGTGTATGTATATATGTGTGATGAAGATTGTATTAATTCATTAATCCTTTATTTATCCTCTTCATTTCAGTAGACTCACTTTCAATGTGTAATCGAATATACAAATAAATTAGACTCAACTCAGTCACAAGAGTACAAATTATTCCTGACGTAAGTGACAGTATACAAGATGAATCTTTCAAATTTTCCCGGGAATCCCAATCAACTGATACAAGTATGAAGGAAATGTTCAATCTTCATGATGATAATCGTATTTCCTCAAATTTATCACAGACAGACTTTCATCATTTTCATCTATTTTCATTTACATTTTATCTTCTTCTATTGATATTCTATACTTCTTAGAAGTACACATGTCTAAACATGTCTAAACATGTTTAAATGTATATCTAAGGCGAGACCATTTCATTTAATATTAACAACAGAAGGATTTTCCAACCAAATCATTTAAATCGATTCAATTGATGCGTCATCTTGACGACAGATGAATTTGATTGAATATACTTTAACAGTTTACTCAGTAATTATACGTATTAGTTACCATCATCATATTGAACAACGACATAAGGATTATTCTAGAATCAAATGGAATAAACTTTTCAGATAAATTACACAACAATTTAATTTGCTTCTGTCATCGTATTGTTAGCATTTATTGTCACATTCATCAGTTCATTCAATTGAATTGGACAAATTAAAGAAAAACATTCAAATTGACTGTTCAATTGATAAAGTACAAATAATCGATGTACATTAAAATAATCCACAAGTGTGTGTGTGTTACAATGAAATAAACTCAAGGTATTTGTTCTGTGTGTATTGTTATGAAACAACTACATCAGTACAGATTGTGTGTTTAATGTTATTATGATTAGATTTTTCCATTTAATTCTACGGTACATGCAACAACTAAACATGAGAAAAGAAAAAAAATGAGTGCATTGAACAATTATATAATTTATAATTTTCATCCTTCACCATTTGTATTTGACAATAATTCTTCATGAAGTACATACAAAGTACCAGAATAAATTTAATTCACTTCTTCTTTTCTTTTACTAATCATAATTATTGCATTTGTTGAAAATTGTTTCTCACTTTGTTATCTTAAGAAAAACAATTTGTTTAATCTTAAAAAGATAACATTAAGATTGATCTTATTTTAAATATTTGTCTTTTATTTGAATTTGTTAATTTGTTTTATAATTAGTTAGTGATAGTTGAATTGATTTCAATTGAATGACAGGCTAAATTTGTTAATTGTAATTATGTAGAGTTAAACCGGATAGAATGTTCTTGTTCTGGTTCTGGTTCTGATTCTGATTCTGATTCTGGTTCTTTTGTTGTTCTTTGAGCTTATTCGGGTGGAAAAGATATCGAAAGAAATAATTTGATAAAGTTGAATAGTTGATGATGATGATGATGAGAATGATTATGATTGAATTAGAAGTTCGATAGATTGTTCTGTTGACTGTTGATTTGATGAGGAAGGAAACTTTGTACGGATAAAATATTAGTGATGCAATTGAATTGATGTTTCAATATTTTTCGTCATCATTTACAACAAAGATGATCAATAACATCAACAACAGTATTCAATTATTTTGACTGATTCATTCGAAGAAAAAAAAATTATCCATAGATAAAAATAACTAATGTAATTTTCATCTTGTTTACACACTCACACATAAATGCAGTTAACATTCTAACATCAACATCAACAACATCGACATGGACATGGATAAACACTACAAGGACAACCAAAGTGAAAAAGTAAAAATAAAGAATGCAAAACAAAAGAAAATTGGGAAAATTAATTACGATTTAATGGTCAAACATGATGGTGTAGTTAAGTGTTCATCTGTTATGTGTATGTTGGTTGATTTCAATGGATATCTTAAATTGTGTTTGTTTGTTTGTGTGACAAAGAGAAAGAAGTAAAGAGACACAAGAAGAAGTAGGAAAGTTGATGCTCGTGATTTGTTGTTGTTGTTTCTTTATATCAATTATAATTGTTGTTCATCTGTTCTTTCACAAAAACATACAAAAATGTATTTGAATGAAATTATTTCCTTTGTCAATTATACTGAAGAAGAAGAAGGAGAGAAAAAAGTTCACATCACTCAGCAATATCAATTGACCAATGATTACATGCATTTGAAATGTAAAACTTAAACATTCAATTACAATGCAACTGTCATCTTGTTTTGTGCATTAGATGTTTGTGAAGAAGAAATTTTGTATCAAATGAGTTTAAATTGTTGACCATGGATGATTGTAATGACAAAGACGACAACGATATAAAGTGATAATGATGTAATATGTTTGAACACGATTGAATTGATATTTGATCGATCCCTGTCAACTGTAAGGTTGATCATCAATCTGTATGTCAAACTGATTTGCAGTTCACTTGTCGTCTTTGTTAAGATGTCATATTATGTCGTTGTTAAAGTAAAGGAAATGAAGGAAAAGGAATTTTTTCACGTGAGAGACGAGAAAAATGAGATGACGTTCAATTAATTCCTTGTATTTTCCATTTCGTTGCTCATCTGTGGGAATTCATCATGGATGCACTTGACTCACTTGAAAGAAAGTTCTTGTCTTTACTTGAAATGTCCTAAGAAGAAGAAGAAGAAGAAGAAGAAGAAGAAGAAGAAGAAATTTCTTTTCTCTTTCTTTACAACAGATAAGTGTAACTTTTTTCGTGTATATGTGTGCTCCATTTATTTGAAATTCAGTCATTTCACGACCAAAGGAAACAGCTTGACAAAAAAAAAGCAGAAACAAAGGGAAAAAATTCTTTCTTCGTCTTCTTTTCTACTATTATCATAATAGTTTAACTTTTTTTTTCTTCTTCTTTTAACTCATTCAAAGATACAGAATGAAAAAAAAACAACTGACAATGAACAAAGTTAATG
Organism: Hemileia vastatrix; assembly: GCA_030280995.1. Classification (NCBI taxonomy): domain Eukaryota; kingdom Fungi; phylum Basidiomycota; class Pucciniomycetes; order Pucciniales; family Zaghouaniaceae; genus Hemileia; species Hemileia vastatrix. The sequence goes on from JASXTE010000304.1 coordinate 28,646, forward strand.
TAAGTGGTGAAAATATATTCAAAGTTACTCGTGTTGTGTTGTTGTTATTCTTGTTGTTGTTGTTGTTGTTGTTGTTGATGTGATAACCATTGTTTTGTCCATTTTTTTCGTTAACAAGTCCAGAGAGTTTTTGCCCATTTGACTGTAAATCATTGTCGTGTGTAAGTATGTTTCATGTATGACTGTGTGAATGTTCATGTGTTCTAATTACATGATGAGAGAAATAGAGAGGAGAGAGAATGTGTGTATCGAAAGTGACAAAGGATGGGGATGATGATGATGTAAATGTCAATGTTGATGCTGTTGATGAGGATGAAGATGATGAGTCATGGGATGGATGTCAATGGTAAATGGACAAATGATGGAGAAAAGAAATATTGTATTGTATGTTGACGACGATATTTTCTTTTTAAAATAAAAAAATGTAGACAAAAAAAAGACAGAAAAGAAGAAGAAAGGACAGACTGGAACATGAATAAAATATTCCAAGTTGTTCATGTTGTTGCTTGGATTGACATGAGGAAGTGACAGGGCTTGACATGAATGAATCAATTGATGAGACTTCAATCAGGTGTGTTTATGTTTTAATGTCAATGTATGTTGCTGATAATATGTAATTGTAATTGTGTATTCTATAATGTTTAATGAAAATTTATGTAATCCAAATTTGCTTATAATTATTAATCACCAGTTTTTTCTATGTTTTCTTACCAAATTTTCTTGTTGTTTTCTTCACATAACATATTTAAATATAATATGAAAACATATTCTTTCCTTTTTGTTATATTTTAAGTTTTTTTTTTCTTAAGATTAATATTTCTTTTGTTATGTTTATCATCATCATCTCTTTAACATTTTTTGTTTGTGTGTCTTTTCTTTAACCAATAAGAAGAAGAAGATTTATATTTGAATTAGAAATATTAATTCTAATATCAAATAATTCAACTGTATTCAACTGTACTATTAATGTTCTAGTACTGTTCTGTAGTTATCGATCGTCATGTAGATTCGTTGCTGTGATTGTGATTGTTGTTAAAATTATATTCTTCAATCAACATTACTTATTTTCACATTTATCAGTAGTTTAATTAAAGTTAAATTTTCTTTTGATCCACTTTGACGTATTTTCATTTAATGTATTTGTGTTTGTCATAAGCATATATTTCACAAAGTGACTCTTCATCACCATGATTAAGATTTTTTACATTAAATCAGAATCATCAATTGGTGAACCAGGTCTCATATGATGTCCAACCAGTGTATTTGCACCATTAGACATCAAACCGTGTAATTCTGTTGCAAATAACAATAACAACAACAATAATAATAACAAAAATTGTTGCAATCAGTATGGTTGTTACATAAAACAAAAGTGTTATGAAAACATACCTTTGCTATAACAACTATTAGATTCATTGGAAATTTCAACAATGTCTTTGGGAACATCAACAAACTGGTAAACCAAACGTTGGCCATCGACTTTGGCAAGAATTCCTCTTTGGTAGTAGTACCTGTTGAAAGAAGAAGAAAAAAAAATATGCATTTGTATAAGTAAGTGAACTTTGAAACATCCTTATGATAAGACCATTGTCACCATGGTCAAGTGATGGTATTTGTTGACCTGATGGTCTTTTTTGTTCTTCTTCTTTTTCCTCAACGGACAATTCGACAAATATACTTACCTTAGAGCTCTGCCCATAGTCTCGTAATTCATGTCCGGCTTGTTTTTGTGCATACCCCACAGGCGAGAAACTGCTTTAGAGTCGACCAGTTTGAAAATACCTGTGAAACAAGGGACAAAATTTTTAGAATGTTAGACTTTACACTGTCAGACAAGCAGGAAGAGGCACAAAAGTAAAAGAGGCAAGAAGAGGGAAAAGTAAAATAGAAACAAGGAAAGAAAAAGGAAGAAAAAAAAAGTGACCGCTGGTCGCTGGCACAAATTTTTTAGCCCCAGGTGAGTCTGAGAGAAGGAAAAAAGGAAGAAACGAAAAAACTCAGACTAAATTTCTTCCATGTGACTCAGTGAGTAAGTGTCTTGAGTGAGGAAACATTTTTTCACTTACTCACACACACGGTACATCATACGTACATACGTAAAAGAACACAAACTACACAAACTACACAAACTGACCGGTGGTTTTTTACCCTCCCCCCTACTCTTTTGAGCTTTTCAGCTTTTCAACTTGCTTGTGTTTTTCTACTTTTCTCTCTCTCTTCTTCCTTGTCTTGACTCTCTTCTCACTCCTTGGCAATTCTAACTTCTCAGTCCTTAACATTCAATCTTTCTGTCTGTGTCTGCATTGCTGTTGTTGTTTACTCGACTCATATGCTTGCTGGTATACACAACTGGCAGACATACAACCACCATGGTAAAAAAAAAATACAGACTCAGCAGACAAGGAAGAAGCAACAGGGCAAAGAAGCAAAACAAAAAAAGGCAAAAATACTTTGACCACAGGTTTAGACACTTTAACAGAGTGAAAAGAAAGAAAGAAAAAGAAAAGATAAGAATGTGAACTCGAATCACAAGGACACAGAGAATGAGTAACTCATTTCATGTCCAAGTGGCTGATGATCAAGTCCACAAGTTAGCATGACATACCTTTCTCTCTATTTGTCCATTTGATGTATCTTGGACAAAATTCTTTATCCTGAAGCAGTTTAAGTAAGAACTCCCACAAGTATGTTGTTGATCCTTCACGACTTTTTCTTTTGGAGGATGAAGATGAACAAGGAGATGATACTGAACCACCAGTTGATCCAGGAGACATAAGAGGTCCATTAGATGTGATACCTGGTGATGCACTAAGATTCAATGTAGTACCATTTGGAGCACCATTTGTTCCATTAGACATGACAGAGTCTAATTTAGGTTTACGTCCTTTCTTTCGTTTAATTAAACCAACAGTAGAAGGTGAAATAGAACCTGAACCATTGATAATAGTTCCATTAGATTGAGGAGCATTTGTTGATGTTGCCATCATATGATGAGCATGATTTACACTTGACCCAGAACCATTTAAGCCATTGCTTGAGCCATTTACGTGTAATTGACTATGATGCCCATTATTAGTTAAATGGTGTGAATTGTGATGTGAATGTTGATGTGTCATATGATGTCCATGATGTCCATTATTATGATGATGTGGGTGGTAAGAGAGATCTTCAGCTGTCATGCCAAGAGCTGCAAGGGCTGCATTGTTGCCAACTGTCACATCTGCCGGGCAAAGAAGACGAAGAACAACAAGTAAATTAGTAAAAGAAGAAGAAGGAGAAAAAGCAATTATAATGAGGAAGGAAGGATGAATGAAAGAAAGGAAGAAGGAAAAGAAGAAAAATTGAAAGACTAGAAGATGTAAAGTATCTTTTCTACCCGGTTTCTTTTTACTTTTTACTCTTGTCTCTCTCTCTTTTCTCATTTACCATGCATTTCCTCTCTGGTCAATTTACTTGAAATGACTCGAAGTCAGAGTAACCTAGGAAGTAACTTCCTGCCCCTTGATTTTCAACGGCCATGGGGAAAGACACACATCTACCAACAGTTGCAAGTGCAACAGGCAGACAATGGTAAAGGGAAAAAGGCAAAAAAGGAAAAAAAGGCAAAGAGGATGATGAAAAAAAAGGTAAAAATTCACAGACTGCAAGACTAAGAGAGAAGGAAGTGACTACCGGAGAAGTCATCCTTAGTTTTCCAAGTCAACTTTAACACAAGTCAAACTTTCAATGCATGGTTGATCATCAAGGCGGCAACCGTTGAACTTCTTTGTTGTCCCTCTCATTTCTTTCCTTGTAATTTAACTTTAGTTTCTTTCTCACTTTCGTGTCACTTGACTTGAATAGAGGAGAGAAGAAAAAAGCAACAACATAAACTTGTGCTTTTTTTTTCCTTTCCTATTTTCTATTTTCTTTTCCCTATGACTTGTGTGAATTTGTCTATAAGGTTGAGGTTGATTTTTCATCTGGTCAAACAACTACAACAACAACAATAAGAATAAGATTTGTTGTTGTTGATGTTGCTTCAACCAACCAAGTGACCAAGTGCTGACAATAAATTACTTCAATGACCGGTATAATTGAATGAAATGACTTTCACACAGTTTCGCCAGGTGATATAACTAAATAAGTCAAGTTTAACCTAGCAATTAAATGTGTAACCGGGATAATTACACACACACAAACATACAAACACACAGTGACAAGAAGTAAGTGATGTTTTCATCAACAAAAACACTCGATTCACCAACTCAGACAAAGTAAGACAAAATAAACATTAATCAGGAAAGAAGGATAATTGATTGAAATATTGCTTTGTCTTTAGTTTACCTTTATGATCAGGTGATGAAAAGTGATTAAAGAAAGCAGATGGATGACTTAGGCGACCATTGGTATTGGCTGAAGAAGGATGTGATGTCACCATAGAATTAGAACCATTTGAATTGTTAGAACCAGATGATGGTCCATTAGATGATCCAGATGAACCTGTAACAGCAGCAACAGCAGCAGCTAATGTTGCTGACAGGTGAGGATGACTTGAATGTAAAAGTGGACCAGTTGATGTAGATGTTGATGTTGGAGATGGAATAACAGATGAACCAGTTACTGCAGCAATAGCAGCAGCTAATGCAGCTGAGGATGAACTGGCTGATGTTGAAGATGTTGCCGATGAAATGGAAACATTTGATCCATTGGTAGAATTAGGTGATGCAGATCCAGGAGGTCCATTTGGAGATTCAAGTGAGTACATGTGTCTTGCAGCAGCAGCAATTGCTGAAACAGCTGCTGAATGTCCATGATGATTACCACCGTAGACATTGTTTGAACCATTGGTGGCACCTTGATGTGTTCCGTGGCCCAAGTCACCGGATTGACTCTGTGATGGATCTGTTTATTTTAAGACAAGATGAAAAAAAAGACAAAACATTTAATCAATTTGTTTTCTTAATTATCATCATGTATGTACATCAATTAGTTAGCCAGCTTGACAGTTACAAATTATCATCAGCATCATCACCATCATCATCTTACCAACCAGTCGACCGATTGTCACTCAATTAAGGTGTACCTTGTGTGTCAAGTTGTCAAGTAAAGTGACAAATTAACTAAACAAACTAACTTTACCATTATTAGTGATTGTTATGATTTTTAATTGTGGTAATATTTATCTCACTTGAAATACTTATACTGATGCTATTGATATGTATATATATATATACATTTTAACTTTGACAATTTCCTGTTTTTACACCTGCTTGAGACGGGACACACTGGTTACTCGTCCAAAGAGTCATAAGAGGAAGGACAAAAATCGCATGTGTGCATTTGAATAACTAAAGGACTAAAAGTAGCATGTTATACCAGTGTCAAGTGGATGCTTGGAAGAAAAGTTGGAAAGAAAAAGCGAAAAAGAGAGAGAAGAAGTACATCCTGCTTGTGTATTTGTTGGTTCAATTTCCTGTCTGACATGTGACCTTGCATCTTTCCTTTCGCTCTTTCGCTCTTTTTGTTCTGCCTCTTTTTCTCTTTTTCTCCGCTTTCGCTTCTTGATTCTCTTTTTCCTCTCTCTCTCTCTCTCTCTCAATCTCTCATTCTCTCTCTTCCCTGGTTGCCCTGGTGCCCCTGTTCTTCTTTTCTCCTTCTCTCAACTGCTGACATACACACACAGCACATCCATAGCACAACACAAGAGAGTGAGAGTCATGTGAGCATGTTGAGCACAGTACTAAAGACTTCGATCGATGGTGAGGAAGTTCGTTCGCCCCAAAGTACTACTGGTGTACTGCTGCGTCGTCGCCCATGGAAACGAGACAAATGCAGCTGAAAATATTATACTTTCAAGGACGAGTGAATGGCCTCTCAAGGCTGGCCTTGTGTAGTGCCTCGAAAGCAGTCACTTTTCTTTCTCTCTTTTCTCTCTCTCTCTCGTTTTTTTCCTCCCCCTCTCCTTCTCTTTACTTCTTTTTACTTCTCTCTCTCTTCTCTTTCTACTTCACTTCCTCTCTTCCCTGCTCAAGCTGCTACTTTCACTGCCCTTTGCACTGTAGACCTACTCAGCTACCCAAGCAACCAGTCTTGTTAGAAAGAGAGAATGAAGCAGAGAAAAAGAAAAGAAACCTTCACGTAACTCACAAGCAAAAAGAAGAAAGAACAAGAGAAGAGAAAAAAGAATAAACAAGAAAGCGAAATAAGAAAAAAAGGCATAAGAAGGAGAAGAGAGAAAAGCAGCAAGTTCAGGTACAGCTTGACCTAAACGACTTTTTTTTCGCAATTTGCTTCCCCTTTCACCTTTTGCACTGCATTGAAAGCAGTAAGAAGCAAGAGCAGTTGAGTACCAGCAAGCAAAGAGCAAAACTCCTGGTAAATGTGAAAGTGTGAGTGAAAGGCAAAAGGAAAAAAAAAGAGTCAGTATGTGAGTGAGTTACTTTGTCCTCTTTTTTTTTACTGCTGTTCACTCTCATACCTGTCCAGGTGTGAGCGTGAGTTTGAGTATGTAATGGCCAAAGCGAAGGCGAAATCAGCAAAAACCAGGAATCAGGGTCAGGACAACACCTGTAACCTAACTCTCTCTCTCTCCCTCTCTTTCTCTCTTTCAAGTTGAATCATCAAAAGACAATGAAAGTGAATGCTGTTGTTGTTTTTCCTTTTTCACTGCCGTAAATGAAAATGTTAAATGTTGTCAAAAAGTTCAAGTGCTCAAATTTGGGTCTCTCATTAAATGTGTGTCTCTCGTCCTGGCCTGTTGATTTTCAATTCAACCTATTCTAATGTTGTTGTTGTTGATGTGAATGTTGTTGTTGTTGTTGTTGTTGTTATTGTTGCTGCTGCTGATTCTTCTTGACTGGTTAACTATTGTCACTGATTTACTTCTCGTGGCATGAAGTGAAAGAAGCAGGAAAAAGTTAAAAGGAAGAAACAGGAAAGACGTTTTTACATTCTCTTCTTTATCCTTCTCAATTGGTATAAAAAAAATGGTGAATGTTGTTTTCTCTCCCTTCTTTGCCATCTCTTCAGTAGAGTTGCAATAGACCAGGTGCAAGTTCTGGGTGGAAGTGAAATTCCTTTCTCACTCTGTCAGTCCTTTGCTTAGTCAAATAACTTGCAGTATGACTTGTACTTGCAACTATGATTACCTGTATATTCAAGTTATCCGTTTATAAAATGTTAAAGAAAATCCGCTGGTTGCCTCAACTTATATTTTCTCATCTGAATCATCAGCCAGTTTTTTACTTTGCTGTCTACTGGGCTGGCTTTTTCTCTCTGCTCCTTGATTAAATTCAACTGGTAATTTAATGTGTGTGTGTGTGTGTGTGTGTGTGTGTGTATGTATGTGCTTTGAAAAATCAGATCAAAGCCTGTTTCAGCCCGGGGCAATTTAGAAAAGAGAGAGAGAGGAGGAAAAAGGGAAAGGGAATGATGAAGGCACGCATACAAAGTTGACTCTTTGCAGTCTTTGCCTGATCAAATGAAGAAAGAAAGAAAAAGGTAAAAGAGAAAAGAGAAAAGAGCCAAGAAGAAGAAGAAGAAGAAGAAGAATACATGTTATAGTGTAGCAGGCCACAATCAGGGCCACTGAATCGGGAACAGGCGATCTTCAGGGCAGCTCAGCAGGGTACAAGGACAACTGGGCTAGAATGAAAATCTGGTTCTCGAAAGAAGAACGGAAATGGGTGTGAGAGTGAGAGTGAAAGAGAAGAAGAAGAGAAAGAGAAAATGCGAGAAACCGAAGAGCGAAAAGCAAAAAGCGAAAAAGAATGAAGAAGAAGAAGAAGAAAAAAAAAGACACTTGAGTTACTCTAAGAGTGACGAAGAAGGAAGAAAGAAAGAAAAATTCTTTAGGTAAAAAAGAAGGAGGAAAGACGCCTTCAAATCGATCTAATGGTCGGCACAGGATGTCAGTGGATCAAAGGTCACTTCATACTAACGTAATCAGACCGGAATGGCCAAGTATCCGTGAAAATAATAATGAAAAAAAAAGACGTCTCAGGGCTAAGTGTAAGGCTGAGAAGAGCCAAAGAGAGAGAAGAGAAAGGAAGAATGAAAAAAAAGAAAGAAAAGAAGAGAGGATTGTTGGATGTATTCTTTGTTGTTCCTTAGATCAAGCGGGGGTGAGAAGTGGGGGTGGCTGGGTGGTCGAATGGTCGGATGGTGGTAGATGGTGGGTGCCACATTGTCACACATTCACATTCACATTGTACACAACTGTGTGACAGGGTGACCAGTGACCGTCTCTTGGTTGCAACATTCAATGTCAACAACAACAACAGCAACAACAATGAGTCTGCTTCCAAAAAAATGAGACAAGAGGACCTCTTGGGTCACACCGAATTTACTGGACTGTATGGACTGCATTGACAACCATTGACTACATTGACTGCACTGGTCTGGTCAAGGGGCCAACAACAACACCCAAAACCGGAAAAAGCAAAGTCAAGTAGCCGAGTGGGAGTAATAACAAGGGCCAAAAAACGTTGTGCAGTAAGAAAAAGACAACACAACAATGGAAAAGAATAAGAAGAAGAAGGAGGAAAAGAATGTCTTTTCCTCCTTTCTCAGTGGGTCAGTGAGTTTACCCGCACTGTTTACACCGAATTGAGAGCAAGCTGTGCAGCCTGCATCTTGCCCTTGATCTGGAAAAAAAGTTTCTTTTCATTTCACTTTTTTTTCCTTTGCTTTTTATTTTCTCTGTGTCTGAGTTTTTTCGTCTTCTTATTCTTGTCATCTCTTTCACCTTCGCCCACTCCTCTCAAGTTGGCGAGACACACATTGAACAATCGGAGGAAAGAGAGAAAAAAAGAAAGTGACAAACACATGCTGTAACATCAGCAACAACAACAATCACTTTGTTCTTTATCCCCGAATTCATCGTAAAGGGAGAAAAAACATGTGTGAAACTGGTCATTTTTGATGATGTAGAAATCAAATGTAACACCTTAAGATAAATCTTTTACCACAACTACTGGTACTACTTTTGTTGTAACTGTTTACTGCTGTTGTTGTTGAGATAGTAATTAGTTCAAACTTGAATTGGGAGGATGAATGTCAATAAGAAAGGACACAAGGACACTGATGAATCAAGTAAATGGAAAAATGAAAAAAAAGAAATAAAAAAATAAAAATAATGCAGAATGCAAAAAATAAAAGAGGGACAAAATCGAAACACACACACACACGAACAGTCACTGCTCTTAGTTTGTTGAATAGTACTTTGAAAGACCAAAAATAAACTTGGTTCAATGTCACACAATCACATTTACAAGAACTAACATCAGTTACAAGTTGAAGTAACTTACAATTTCATTGCAAGACAATTGACTACTTTTTTGCTGCTGTTGTTGATTCCTTGTGAGTTTATACTTTTATCTGTCAAATCAGTTCAATTTACCAAATCAATTTGTACATTTTTCTTCTCTGATCTTTGATTCATGTGTTGTATTTGACAACAAATGACTTGAACACCTGTTCAAATGTTCAAATGTCCAGTCATCGACATCATCATCATCATCGACACATTTCATCGTAACTTTTCATGCATGTTGTCAATGATGCAATGCATGTCAAAGTTGTTAGTTTGTTCTTGTGTGTGTGTATTGGTTAAATCACAGTACATTCAACGAAAGATAAGAAGAAAAAAAAGGAATAATATTTTTTTTCTCTCTCTTTATCTTCTTACAAATAACAAATTAATAGCTCAACAGTAACAGTAACCAAACAGTTGAAGGTCTCTACTGTTTTCAAATTTTTCCTTTTTATCTGAACGACGAGTGCAAAATTTTCAAATCTTTGGCAAGAATGTATAAAAAAAAGTAACTTTTTCTCTTTCATTCTTTAAAGTAAAAAAGATAATCTTTTGTTGTTGAATTAGAATGAAAAGAATGTATTAAATATTTTTTCTTTTTTTTCACTCATTCAGTTAAAGTATGAAGTGACTAATAGAATAATTATCATTCTTATTTTCTTGTTACCACATTTTACTGGTCAATTCAACAATTCAATTGATCGTGGTAAGAATTTTTTTCAAAATTGACTTTTGATATATGAAAGAGTTGAAATTAGGAATGAAAATAATTTCATCAGTTCAACTGAATGTGTTTAGTTTGTATGTCAATTAAGTTGACAAGTACAAGTGACAAATGGTACATCAATCGACTTTTAAGGGTAAGAAAATGTGACAAGTTTGTCAAGTTGGTAAAGAAATCACTGAAAGATGTCACACAAGACAAGATAAATGATTATAATGAAAAACAAAATGGTTACTTACATGTTGATCTGTGTGCATGAGAATAAAAGTACGAATACTGGCTTAATTGTTGTTGTTCATCATTAGAACTGTAATGTGAATCAACATCTGATACACCTGAATCAGCAGGTGATGGTGGCAAAGGAGATGTATTAGTAGTTCCATTGGCATTATTTGGCCCTTGACCATGGTGACCAGCACCGTTGGGTGATCCATTTGACCCATTGGTACTATTACGACTTTGTTGTAAAATATTTTGCAATAAAGTAGTTGTTGGTGGTGAATTAGTCGGTGGCGATCTCAATGAATTACCAACACCAATTCCAGGTGATGAACGAATAATTGAACCAGAAGGTCTGTTAGCTCCAAGTGGACTTGTTTCACATCCGTCAACTGTTTTTTTTCGTCCATGTTATTATGACATAACAATTAGAAAAGGAAGTAAGAAAAAATAACAAATTTAGTATGACTATTTTTGAATAATATGAAGTAATAGCAACAGCAGCAACAACAAAATTTGTCAGTTAAACGGAAGTAAAAAAACTCTTCTCATCAAGAAGAAATGATCAACATGTTACAACTATCACATGTGTTGAGTGTATGTTCCATCATCATATCATCTTGCCCCTTGCCGGGAAAATAATTATGTTCAAGTGATAGTTTACCGGTAGTTTCAATTCTTGAACTGTTTTTCTTTTTCATCCATCATCAACATTTAATTACCACAAGTGAAAGTGTCTATCTTTGTATGTGTGTGTGTGCCTGTTTGTCTTGTGTGCAGAAAGAAAGAAAGATGCAGTCTCTTGTATATATAAACTACTCAATGCATATGTCAAAGTCAAAAAGGTAAAAGCAACAACAACAACAACAACAACAGCCAACTACAACAAGATATGCAATCAAAATCAAAGCGACTGAGTGTGGGTCACTTGCATTTGCCTCAGTCTTTGCATTTCGTGTCAAGGATCCTGTGTCCGAGTTACAAAGTGTGTTTGTGTGCAAGTGAACACACACACACAAACTAACTAACACTAACACTAACACACTCACACACACTTGCACTTGAATTGAATTTGAGTTTGAAAGAATATATATATTTTTTTGCTTTTGCTTTTTTCCCTGCTTCTTTCTGTTGTGCCAAAGCTGAGTGAATCATTGACAATGAGTAGTAACATTCTTTATATATATTGTGCTTTCCCTACTTTCCCTTTTTTGGGGAAAGAAAGAGGACCCAAAATGTGAATGAAGTTGCAGCAACACAAGGGACGACAAAAAAAAGTACAAAAAGAACTAAAGTGAAAGAGAAAAAGGAAAAGCGGACACAGTTACTACTCAAATTATTGCTGCAAGTGAAAGCATTGAATGTCAGTCTGGTTAGGTTGAAGTTGAAGTTGAAGTTAAAGCTACAGCAGTAGTTTGCTTGACAAGGAAGTGCCATTAATTTCAATTGTCACTTGGTCGACGGTGACGACCACTACTTTTTGCCCTACAACATACATTGAAGCAACAGTCAAGCACATTTTGACAATGTGTATTGGGCAGAGAGAGAGAGAGAGGAAGAAGAAGAAGTAGTAGTGATTGTAGTAGTAGTAAGTGTAAGCAATGTATACAGCAGTGTAAAGCAGGGAGGAAAATGTGAATGATGAAAAGGAAAAACGTTGCACATAAAAAACCAGCAGGAGAAATAAAGTGCAGCGGCAGATTTGCCTTTTTGATATACACATAGAGAAAGAGAGAAAGAACAGGCACATGGACACGACACCGAACAGGACAGGACAGGACAGGAAAGGACAAGAGAGGAAGAGGAGGTGGAGGATGTAAAGTATATTTTGTTAAAAAATAGAATTGAAACTTTCTCTTTCTCTTTTTCTCTCTCTTCTCTATGCAGCTGTTGAATGAATGGAGGATGTATGAATGGAAACCGTGTCCTACATATCCTGGATTTCCTGAGAGAAGTAGAGAAAAAAAAGGAAAGAGAGACAAGAAGAACACAGTTCTACTTGAGCCGATTTACCCTGATCGTAGATGTTATACTGAGAAGACAGAGAGAGAGAGAGAGAGAGAGAAAGAGAAACAACTAAAGTTCCAAAGTACTGGATGGTACTGGATGACAGGAGCGACCCGAGTCGACTGACTGGGGTGACTGTGCAAAGTGAATCAGCACAAAAATGAGTTTCACTTTTATTTTCCAACAATTGCAAGTAAAAGGGGGAACTGCACACATAAAAATGAGACCAGAGCAGGAAGGTACGAGAGTAGAAAGAAAACAGGGTAAACGAGGAGAAGTGTGGCAGAAGGCCACTTACAAAGTCACCGAAACTTTTTCTCTTTCTCTGTGCCAGCAATTGAGTGATACCACTACTATCGCTGCTTCTGCTAGTATACATTCTATTACTCAGTTTCAACCAGTGCTATTGTACATTTAACGTAGTACATTGTACTGTAACAAGGCAGCAAGTTCAAAAGGAATATTCGATTGGATGAACATTGAGAGGACCAACGAACTGGGTTTGTAGTTCGGTGGTAGATGGTCTTCAACCGAACACACACAGACACACATGTACACATTCATACACAAGGCGCTTCATTGAAGATCAGCGAACCTTCATTGACAAAACAAGCAACAGAACCAACAGCTGAAGGCAAGAAAGAACAGGAGGAGGAGGATTGACGAGGAAAAAGCGAGCAAGAGAAAAAGCTAAAGAGAATAAGAGAGAAAAAGACAGAACATTCAAAGTAGAATAGATTCGAGGGAGAGAGAGAGAGAGAGAGAGGGAAAGTTGAATGTGAGGACAGGAAAGAAGAAACAGGACGGAAGCAGGGCAGATGTGACATATTCTAACTGTAGTAGAAGAAGAAAAAGAGACGCGCGATCGACGAGGGTCACAAGTTTGACTGGCCCAGTGACCTCTAAAGAACTTTTACTTTTACCCTGAACAAACCTGCAGCTGCTCGCGTCAATAGAAATACCGTGATATCTGAGACTGAAGGCGAGTAGCTCAGTAGTCCAAGTCGTAGTAGTCAAATGGTGAATTTACCCTGACCGGGTAAAATTGTAACGGTGAAAGGAAGAGAAAGAACATACAGTAAAGAAGAAGAAGGAAAAGAAGAAGTGAAGGAAGAAGAAGAAGAAGGAAGAATCAGTCAGAAAGAACGAAACCTCCTGTTCGACCTGACCCTGATTCACCGAAAGTCTTTTCACTCTTGTACACTTTTCACTTTTACACTTGCATCTGTTTCTACTTGCGCTTTGCTTTTCCTTTTTCCTTTTCCTCTTCCCCTTTTTTTTACTCTCTCTCTCTCTCTTTCCTTTTACTTCTTTTATATTTTTCCCTTTTACTCTTCACTCTGTACTCTTTTACTCTCTTGTTCTTGCAGTTTAGAATATTCTTTGTTTGAAATTCACACTCGACTCACTCACCCTTTTTCCTCTTTTTCCTCTTGGTTTTATTCTGTCTCTCTGTATTTCCTCCCCTCCTGTGGGATTTGATCATCAATGGTACAAGAAGACTAACTTTTACTTAGGTAGTAAAGTAGAGACATAGAAACACAGAAACAACCAAGATAGACAAAAGCAAAACGAAGGGTGAGAGAAAGAAAGATGAGAGAGAGAGAAAGTAGATTCGCCATTTCACCATTTCACCATTGCTCACACTTCCTTCTCTCCCCTCTTTTCCTCTTTTTCTCCTTTTCTACTTTACTTGTCTCCACTTAATGGCCCCTTTGATCAATACAAGACGAGGTCTGGGGGTCGAGAAAGAGTATCAAGTACGAAGGACAAAGAAAGAAAGAGAAATGAGAAAGAATGAGAAAAGGGGGTCTTCGTAAGATGCAGAGGAAAAGAGGAAAAGAGGAAAAGAAGAAATATTACTCAGTTAACGCAATGAATTGAAGTGTTCTACTTTTTTATGCATTCAGTCAAACACATTCTCACAAGCAGACACAATGTATACACATGAAACAAACAACTGATGAAAGTTGACTCATGCTCTTACCCTTTCCTCTTTCCTTTCATTTCTCTCTTTGCTCTTTCTTATTTTCCTGTCTCGTATGATGATGATAAGGAAGAAGATGTGTTCGTGCACAAGCTTTCATTTGGCCATCATCAGTGGAGAAAGAAGGGAAAAAAGGGTAAAGTCAACCTAGACGTACCCAAATGAAAAAACCCCACCCTTGAGTCAAGAGTTTTTCTCTCTTTCTTCCTCTCGAATTTCTTGCCTCAACTTCATCTTTGAGAAGAAAGCAAGAGAGACAGCAAGGAGAAAATACAAAAGTGAAAGTGGAAAGTACTGCAAAAAGCACAATAAGTGTGTGTGAGAGAGAGAGAGAGAGAGAGAGAAAGAGGAAAGTAAAAAAGAGGCAACACAGTGAAAGCGTCAGAGCATCCTTGGCTCGGGGACGGGAAAATACACATCAGGGACGAGGACAGGTAGGAGAAGCACCTGAGTAGATGCTCAAGGGAAGAAGGAAAGAAAGAGCCAAAGAAAGAGAGGAAACAGGATGCAATAGTTAATAACTGCCGGGGCTGCTAAACCTGTTCTCTCTCTATTCCCTATTTCATGTTCCCTCTTCCCTCTTCTCTCTGTGTGTTTGTGAAAGTATTTCGAGTGTGTCCTGTAAGCGAATGTGTGTATGTTGTTGTTGCTGCATCTCTTTTTTACTTTCCTCCTTTAATTCTACTCGGTGTATTTGCTTGATTTGACTTTATAACCTGGTTGAAAAAGGAAAAGAAGAAAAGAAGAGAAAATATTTTTCCTCTCGGTTTATCCAGTCAAACGGACAGAATATATAAGAAAGTCCTAAATTTCCTTCAATCCAATTCAATGTGTCATGTAAAAGTGTCTTTTGAAAGATCAACATGATCAAAGTTAAAAATGAGTAAAGTAACAATAATAACAATAATAATAATAAGTGTACAAGTAGAAAGTAGAATGAAAAAGCAAAAAGACACAGACACATATTTGCAATAAGTAACATTTAAGGAGGAGTTTGATCCTCATTTTTTTTCTCCTTTTTTCTTTATATAAAACTTAAGCAATGGGTTGTCCTAGCGGCTATCATTTCATTGGAAATGTTGGTGGGACAAGCTGTAGAGTTAGTTCAACCTATGTCCTTGTGAGGAAAAAAACTTGTGACGAAATCAAGGCAACTGTAGTAGTATAGTATAGTATGTTGGCTGCTAATGGCAACAAATGAATCAAGGAACAAAAAGAAGAATAAACGAATGGTAAAGTGTGAGAGAAAGAACTACACCAACAACAACAACAACAACAAGAAGAAGAAAAAAAAGACAACACAAATACACTGCCACAGGAAATGAACATACGTGTGTGTACTGGTGGAGGGAGAAAATGAGAAATATTGAAAAAGACAAAGAGAGACAAGAATAAGGAGAGAGAGAAAAAAAAGGTAACTGTATGATCAAGTTGATCAAGAGAGAAATAAAGAATGAGATAATAAGAGAGAGAGAGTTCTGACGAGTTACTAACTGACTTGTGAGTGATTATGTGTAGTTGTGTGTATATGAATGTTTATCATGTCCATTGTTCAGGGTAAATATTGCAAAAATAGAGAGAGAAAAAGAGAAAAAAAGAGTAGACGATGCAGCAAGTGATAGTGTATGGAGAAAGGATGGAGTCATCGAGTGTCTGATCAAGTGAATTGAAGGAAGAAGAAGAAAAAAGCGGAAAGAAACAGCGCAAACTCTCTTTCTTTTTCTCTTTTTTCTCTTTTCTCTCTTTGAGAGAAAGAAAATTCTTTGATTCTGCGAGAATGAGTCAAGTGAATGTTGTGTGAGTTTGTGTGAGTGTTAAAAGCGTGCGTTGGTTTATCCTTGACATCGGTCGATGCTCTGGCCTTGAGAGTTGGAGAAAACTCTGCAACAACCACTGTGGCTTTAATGTCACCTGTCCTTGCACAAGGTGCCCCTTTTCCAGTTGTTTTGCAGTGAGTAAAGGAAAACGAAGAAGAAGAAAGCAAGCAACGATAGAAAAAAAAATTAGAAGAGTCGCAAGCAAGTTACAAGGAAACAAGTAACTTGTATATCTCTCTCTCTCTCTTTCTTTCTGTAAAGTCTACAGCATGAAGAAGGAAAGAAGAAGTTTACAAGTGTGAGCACAAGTGCAAGGGAAAAAGAGAGAAAAGGTATACACTTGCACTATCAAAGGAAAAGCATAAAGAAGTGAAATGTGAAAGAAGAGAGAGAGAAAAAAAACGAGGCAGGATGTGAACTCTCTTTTCTTTTTCTCTTGTTGTTAAGTCGATGTTGACTTGTTCTTCCTTCTTTTGTTCTTTCCTGTTCCTCACTAACACTCACTGTTGTGCTGTTTGGCCTGTGATGGCTGATGGCTCAGGGTACACGCAAGTATCTTCATCGTCGTAGTTTCTCTCTTTTTCAGTCATCTTTTCTCTCAGCCCTGACTGAGTAAAACTTCAGTCAGCCCTTCAGACGCAACCACCAAAAGGAGGGGGAGGTGGTAGAAGTAGAAGTAACCTTCATTCCCATGAATTTGGGTGAGAGGAGGATGGAGAGAAGGAAAGAAAGAAGGAAGCAAAGAAAGACACAGAGAAAAAGAGAAAGAAGGACAAATACAAAGGAAAACACAGCAAAGAGGATGACTCATGTCAATGTTCAGTTCCTTGTACACATTGCTACTACCACCAGTTCACTTGCTTGTGTCATTGCTGATTGTCTTTTTCTCTTTCTCTTTCTTTACTTCTTTCTTTGTTTCTCTCTCTCTCTTGTGCCTCGTTTCACCCTGCTGTACACACTGTATGTGTGTGTGTTGACTGTGGGACCAAATTTGTCTCCAAAACAAAGGAAATAAGAAATAACAGGCAAAGATTCGCCAATAGCAGTACTTAGTGCAGAACGTGCAATGCTTCTACTGCTGTAGGTTCATTTGATCAATTGCAAAGTGAATAACATCAACTGGTACACACACACTAACTGTTGGTAAGTTGTCTTTTTCAATCAACTGTACGTACAAACAAAGTTACTAAGGTCACGCAGATGTATATAAATACATAGATGCAAGACATTCAGACACACAAACACACAGACACACACACACATAAACCACATCATCATCACACTGGTAAAAAAAGCAGATGGAAAAGTAAACTCAGATGAAGAAGAAAAGACTAAAGAGCAAGAAAGATGAGACAACAAGTTTACAGAGAAAGAGAGAGAGAGAGAGAGTAGACACAACAAAGAGGCAAATCCGTTCACACTTTAACACATAGAACTTTGACACAGTAGATGTGTGTGTGTGTTGGTTGGTTGCTTCGTCGTGGTGAACAACTGTTATCTTTGTTCTATCCGAAGTGTAAGGGTAAAGGCAAAAGGAAATAAACCCTTTTGAACTTTTCAACATTTCCAGACATAACAGAAGGAACAAATGAGTGTTAACTGTACTCTCTTTCTCTCCCTGAGTCTGTCTTAGTCTTGGTGAACATCTGAACACCATTGACTGGTCAGTGTACAGCAATTGTGTCTGAAGAATTGTGTCCAGTTGGCTGAAAGGAAGGAAGAAGTTTCAGACTGACTGGGTGAACTAAGAAAAGTGGACAGTTAACTTGAGGGTGTCTGACATTTGGAGGAAAAAGTTTTTCCTCTTCTTCTTCTTCTTCCTGTGATTCTGTCTGGGTTACCAGTGTCGCAGCGGAAAGGCTGGTAGACTCAGACAGAGAAAAACAAACTGTTCTTTCTTCCAATGTGGAATGTAACGGACTATGAGTGGTTAAAAAAGGGGCATAATAAAGAGGGTGGACAACTACCCACCAACAGAAGGAAGTATGAAAGAAGTACAGCTACCCTTAAATCAGGCCAACTTACACTCACAGCACATTCATACACACTTATACTGATTGTTGTTAAAAAAGGTACTTTTTGGGGTACATTTCCATGTGATTTTTACCTCCTTGTGTTCCTTCTCTCTTTGGTTTCCTCTTTTCTCCGTTCACTTGGTCCACCAAGCAGACAGACACAACACATACCAAGTCGCAAGTGACAATAGAACACGAGTTGACAAAAGACGAGGAAAGAGAAGTAGGAAAAAAAAGGAGAAAAATAAAACCCACCGGTGACTGTGGGTAACGGGTTCCCCCTTTTTGGCCGCATTTACAATTTTCCCTTTTGCCCTCTCTTTTTCTTTCATTCTTTCTTTCTTTCTTCCTTCCTTTCATTCTCCATGTCTTCCCCACCAACGAGGAAGCAAGTTAACCCAATATACGAACGAATCGAACTCAAGTGAACTCAAAAAGCCCAAGGAAAAAGTTGACAATGGAATGGTGAAAGAAAAAAAGAAAAGGGTGACTGAGAAGGAAAAAGAATGAAAAAAAAGAAGGAAAAAAAAAGAAGAAGTTGAAAATTGAAAACCCATAGTACTGGTTTGACGGTTGCTTCCTAGTGTAGTGAGTTTGGTTGAGTTTCTCACAGGAAGAGACAAAAAAGAATAGTAAGAAATAGGAAATGGCAAAGAAGAGGAAGCAGACAAAGGAAAAATACTAAACCAGGTTCTTCGAGGGGATCGAGGGAGCAAGACCAGAGAATGAGAGAGAGAGAGAGAGAGAGAGAGAGAGAGAGAGAGAGAGAGAGAGAGAGAGAAGAGAGAAAAGAAAGTCGGGAAAACATTCTAAAAGAGGAGCAGGGAAGAGGGCGGAAAGAACGGAAGAGAAAACCAAAAAAAGATGGGAAAGAACGGAAGAGAAAACCAAAAAAAGATGGGAACCAAGTGGACTGGGATCTCACTGACCTACTTTTTAGTTCACCAAGAGGAAAAAGGAAAGAAGAGAGGAAAAAAAACCAATCAACTTTATACATGACTTAAAACATCAGTGCAAACAGTGAGACAAGGTAACATAACAAATGTTAAAGTTAAAGGCAAAGCTAATTTTGCAGGAGAGAAAAAGAGGAGGATGTAATCACTGAATTGATAAGTGATGGGCAGCAGCATCTTCTTTCTATTAATTGTACCACCAAAGGAGTCTTCTATTATATCTACATCTTTCTACCTACTCTCTTCTTCTCTCTCTCATGGAATTTTGCTCTGTATCTTGTTGTACTTTTTATTCATTATTTTGGTTGTTGCTGCTGTTGCAGTTTGCTCTTTTCCTTCTTTCACTCATATTCATTTGTTGTATTGACGCGTACAAGCGAGTCAAACTGACACACTTACACAAATTTCCTCAGGGTGAAATGTTTTATGACCATTGGAAAGTTGCAAAGCACTGAGTGTAAGTTCTTTCTCTTTCTTTCTTTCTTTCAACGCTTATACTGAGCAACAGTCAGTACAGTAAATTTGAAGGAAAAGAAAAATGCAACTTGCAATCCAAGTCAGGCGTAAGTTTACGTGTAAGTTTGAGTGTTTGTCTTTGTCTCTCTGGTTCTTTTTCTTTCTCTGTATTACTCATTTTGTTGTAACAGACGCACAGACAGGATGCAAAATGTGAAAAAGAGAAGGAAACAGTGAAAGAGAGGAAAGAGCAAAGAGTGCCCAAAGTGAAAAAAGAGCAAAGGAAAGAGAGGGTGAAGTGCAGTCAAGTCAACTGAATCTGCTACTGACAAACAGTTACGAAAATGGCAAAATGTGAAAATGCGAACAAGCGAAAAAGCGAGTGTGTCTGTGTTCTAAGAATCAGTCGGAGGAAGAGAGGAAGAGAGGAAGAGAGAGAGGAAGAGAAAGGAAGAAAAAGAAAAGAGTGAGGGGAGGATGGATGGGTAACTCATTCACCAGGCTCACCGAATGAACTGTGTGAGTCAGTTACTCATCTGGCCATCGAGATTTAGGCCATGTCTAGGAGGATGAAAGAGGAGGAGGAGGAGTAGGGGAACTGAACCAGACAGGAAAGCCCTTAAGAACTCGAATAGTCCAAATGCGGTGCATGTGACCGCTGCTTCCGCTGCCGCTTCAAGCCAGACTTGGACAAAGTGCACAAAAATTGACAAAAACCTTTGGGTCTGGACCCTCAAGTTGCAACTCTCTTAGCTTTATCAATGTTGAGTAGAGTTGAGTTGAGTTGAGTTTTCAACCCTCACAACCCCCAAATTTCAACTCTCAACTTGCTGTTGTAGCTGCAAGTCTCAACTTGCCTCTCTTACCGAATACAATGTGTGTAACTGGTTCACAGGGCAGATGGAACTTTTAGCATAACCAGCGAATTCACAAAAATTCAGTTGTGAGGCATAAAGAGAGAGAGAGAAAGAAAGAGAGAGAGGCAGAACAAAGGGAGAAAAAGAATTGATCAAAGTGCACGCCACTAAAAATGAGGCCACTGGTTTGGTAGGATTTTTGTTATTTTTTTTCCTCTCTCTCTTTCTCTCTTGCAATCTTTATCTTTCTCTTTCTCGCTCTTTGACTGGTTGTTCGTTCTCTCCTCGCTCTTTCCTCATCTAAGTCAGCCTTGGACTCACCTAAAGACAGGACAGCACAAGTTTAAAGTGAGTGATTAACAGGGGCAGTGCGAATTTCGATTCATTCTACTCACACAACACACAACACACACACACACACAACACATACACAACATTAAAGCATTAAAGCATCAAGGCAGCCTGGATGGACCATGTCTCCTTGAACGAAATTTGGTTGAAAAAAAAAATAATTTTTCCTCCTTGTTCTCCTCCTTCTTTCTTCTTTTGCCGCTCACTCGAAAATCAAGACAAGATACACGAGTTGCTTTAAGTGGGACACAAGTAACTAACTGACAGCCAAACTGTACACTCACTCACATTTACCAGCGAACTTGTCCAGGTCGAGGCCAAGTTACCACCATCATCACCATCACACCAGCACTACTATGACGACGACGACCAAGTACTACTACTAATATTATTTTACACGATACACACAACAACAGCAGTAGTAAAAGTAAAGAAAAAAACTACATAACAGGCATCAAGTATCAAGCATTACTAAAGTCCACCTGAAGATGAGGAATACGTAAGAAAAGGAAGAGGCACTGATTTTTTTTCCTTGCTCTTTCTCATTTTCACCATTTCACTTTTTCACTTTCTTTTCTTTCGGATGGATTGAGTCACAACTCAGTTAGAGGTTAGGTTGTTTCAAGTCATCTCATACAACTGGAATGTATGTTAAGAGGTTACAGACACAGAAAGAAAAGAAAGAAAGGAAAGAAAGAAAGAGAGAGAGAGAAAGTGATTTTAATGACTCGGCCACTGGGTCACTGTTCAGCTTGGAGGAGTCAAGTCTTTCCCTTTCTCTTTCCCTTTTCTCTTTTTTCTCTTTCTTTCTTCAACGAAGTTCACAAGTATCACTCTCGACACTTGTTGTCCTGCAAGTGTACAAGTGTAGGAAGGAAATTGGGCCATTGGTGACCTCAAGAGCACCAGGTAGAGGTCAGTTCAACTGAAAGTATATCATCACCCTCGACAACAGGACAATCAGGATGGACAATTAAGTAGAACGACCAGTGAACACACACACACAAACACACAAGTCAAGCAAAGGCCAAATAATTGACCAGTAAACTGTAACTTATTATATTACCTAACCTTTAAGGTATATATAATGTGTGTGTATATGTGACAAAGGTGCCACTTGATCACTTGACCGATTGGTCCAGTTAATCAATGCACCAATGATACATGCATAAAAATATTTACATTTATATGTACACATGTTGAAAGAGAATAAACTAACTGACTAACTTATGTTGTTGTATATACACCAGCGCGCGTACTTACAATAACGACGAATAAGTGACTTCTTAGGATTGGCTCGAATTTCACCTTCAATTTCATGTTCACTGTCACAATGACCACTCGGTCGATCACTTCGCGATCTTGCAATTCGCATATCATCATTTGACGATGTTGAAGATGAAGATGCGGATGCAGATGAAGCAGCAAGAGCATTTGCCAAGGCAGCAGCTGCAACTGCAGACAAAGCAGCAAAACTTGATCCAGTATTGGATGATCGACCAATTGAACCATGTATACTTGATGACGAATGATGAAGTTGTTGATGTTGAAGATGATGATGATGATTAGGTACAAGTGTACTGACAAAATGATCATTGAGATGTCCCATTGGTGTATCAGAATTACTATTACTGTTACTTGAATTAGTATTAGCTCGTTTTCGAGCAGGTAAAGATAAATCAAGAACAGAAGTAGAATCACATCCTGAATCACTTATACATCCGCCATCCTCTGAATCATCTGATTGTGATACACAAGGAGGTGAAGATGCAGTTGATGATGCTGATGATGAACCACCATAGGATGAAGACATAAGACGTCTTCGCTTTTTATCAATTGGCCAAGAAGAAGATCCACAACTATTTTCACCATGTTGATCAACATTGACAATAGATGTTGAAATACAATGTGGTACAGGTGAATCATTGGTTACTCTTACTCCATTTGTATTAGTTGTTCCATGTAAACTATGTGTTGTATTAGATACTTTGTTTGTCATGTCGATAGAAGGAGAAGATAATGAATGAGAATAAGGAGAACAAATTGGTGAAGATACACGTAAATTGATAGATGAAGGTGATGCAGGAGAAGAAGAAGAAGATGATGCTGATGATGAGGAGGAGGAGGATGAAGAGGATGATTTTAATACTGTAGCATTTGATTGGGCTACTTTACAATTTGATTCAATATCTGACTCTGTACAATATATTTGACTTGTTGATTCGATAGACGATTGAATTAATTCAGTTTTACTTGTATTTGTATTTGTTGATTCTTCGTTACTTGTGGCAATTGGTGATTCAGGTATCCGTGTATCAGGACTTTTTGTTAATTCGCCGTCCTTATTACAATTAATATTATTAATATTTTCAATAGTATTATTATTATTATTAGTTACAGGCGAAGGAGAGATACAATTAGAATTTATATTTGTATTTGAATTGGCATCTAAAGTTACAGGGACTGATATTGATGATGAACTTGTGTTGGATTGACAGTTGTCACTCTGTTGTACTTGTTGTGATTGTTGTAATGTTTCTTCTTCTTCTTTTGTTGTTGTTGTTTCATCAACTTCTTCATCAACTTGATTTGTTGATTGAAATGTCGAAGATGATGAACTTTCGATGCATGAAGAAGATGCAGACAGTGAAGGTGAATTTTCTTTTTCTTCTGAATCAACTAACATAGCAAGAGATTCTATTTTGTATTTGTCTTGGGTTTTTCTTTTCTTGTGTTATATATATTTCTTGATTATTATGATATATGAAAATAATCTTTCAGTAGTACAGGTATGATCAATTAATTGTCATCAAGAAAAATAAACTCTGTTCTCTGTTACTTTAGATCAAAGTATGCAAATATAAGAATATATATTTGCACACTGATATATCTATCAATATCAAAGTAATCAGAGTTTTGTGTGTGTGTATGTTTGGATCAACTTTAAAAGTTCAATAGTTGATGAGCGTCGTCACAAGTAACTTTTGTATGTTTGTGATGATGATGATGTTACTACTTGCGCACTCAAATGCATTGAATACAATATGTTAACAATGTTAAACGTGAGAGAGTAAGTGAGAGTAAGACAAGTAGAGGAAAAATAGATAGAGATTGACGATTTTTAAATGAGAAATATTTTCAATGTAGTAAATGTTGTTGTTGTTGTTGTTGTGTAAGTTGACGAAGAAGAAGGAGGAGGATAAATGTTTAGAACTTAATAGTTGCAAGGTAGGATAAAATTAAAAAGTTTTGACTTGAGTTGTTGACTTGTGTTCTAATACAACTAGTCGACACTGTGAACTAGTGACAGTTGTTCTTTCAACACACTGACAAAGTGGCGTGAGATAAGCACATGGGGCAAACACACAAGGGCAGAAAGAATTTGAAGAGAGTGAGTGAGTGAGAGAGAGAGACTTGAATATGAGACTTGAGTGAGAGAGGAGAAAATGTTCGCAGAGAGAAACAACGAAATACAGTGGTGTTGCTGTGTGTGCACCAGTCTGAAGGCAACTGAGCTGGTTCAGGCAAAGAGCGCTCAGCAAGCAGCGAGAACGAACCAATGAAACAACACCCGCCCAACTCGACAGACGTTCATTCGATTGGTTGTCTCAGTTTTCCCTTGAATTTTCATACTACTCTCACTCTGACCGAGTCATGACTTTCCTCTTCCTTCCTTCTCGTGACCTAATGGCCAACAGGTCACCAAAGTCACCACTTCAATCAGTAGGTTAAGTTTACTCCACCAATTTCAATGCGACAGGTTAAGGGTATTTCTTTTTTATTTTATTATCATTTTTTTTTTCTCTCTCTTCATACTTGGTATACTTATCTTATGTTTCCTTCACCCTTCATTCTTTCTTCCTTCTACTTATGCCTTACGGTTACTGGTGTTGTTGTTAGTGTTGTTGGTGTTGTTGGTGTTCTTGTTATTATGTCATATGAACTGAATGAACTAAACATTTTTGAAAGTCAACTTTAATATGACAAGAGAACACCACCACAACAACAGCAACAGCAGAAACAACAGAAACAACAAGTTAGTGACATTTTTACAATCAATTTGTCAACCAAAGCAAAAAAGTAAAAGTAATCATTACAATCCAAGTCAACGTGTTACCTTAAGTTTTGCTAGACTTAACAAGTGACAGTAATGACCTGAACAGTTGATATTTTGTTTTCAACTTAATTCAATGAGTAAAACAAGAAAAAGGACACCAAATTTACCATGTGTCTTAATTCAGTCAAGCAAAAGGTGTGTTTGTATTAAATATCTGGTCAAATGTTTTGAGTCAAAGTGAAAGTAAAAGGTGAGATGGTGTAAAGCATAGAAAGAGAGAGAGAGAGAGAAAGAGGGAAAGAGAGATATTTTGTGTTGTGCGTCAAAGACAAAGTCTGTTGGTGACACATGGTGACCTACAGACACACAGAAGGAGAGGAAAAAAAACGAGAGTCAACTTTGACACAGACACATATCCACATCGACATCCACATACAGACATATACACATGGGCACAGGAAGAGCACGGAAGAGGAGGGTGATGCGGATGAGGCGGATGAGGGAGTTGGTGCCAAGGAAGGAGACACACACACACATTCACAGTGTAAGCAGAGAGAAAGAGAGAAAGAGAGAAAAAGAAAAATAGAGAAATAGAGAAAGAGAAAAAGGAAAAGCACGGCAAAGGCTGTTCAGGGCGAAGGATGCTGTGACTTGGTTGAGGCTGCGTATTCAGCCGCATCCTTGAATATTTCTCTTTCTCTGTCATTCGACCGACCATGAACGGCGTACATCAAGCTGGAAGCGTGATCCGCTTCTTCTTCCTTCTGTTGGCGGTGTCAACGAAACTTCGAGTTCAAGGTAGGACATCTCGAGTACTCGAAGTAAGCATACGCGCAGTCACTTTTACTTTTACCATGGGCAGCTGTTTGTGCTTGTACTTCTTGCTTCTTTTTCTTTTTCTCTCTCTTCTCTTTCTTTCTTTTCTTTACATTTTCTTCCTTCGTGTGTCTTCTTTGTTGTATCTTTGGGCTTTTTTCTTCCTCACTTTCTCCTCCCATTTTCTTTCCTCAGTGGGACACACACATGTGTCCGTCACCCTTGTCAATGTCCAGTTGTGGACAAAATTGGCCCAGTCAATGGCAATAGCTCACTTACACACAAGTCTCACTATACAAGTTACCATTGTGACATTGTAAGTAAGAGTGGATGTGGTGTGTGTGTGAATGTATGTCTTTCTTACTTTCACTTTTATCCTGTTGAAAACTTCCTGTTAACCACCGTTTCCGTCCATCCAGTGTAAGGAGGTTACCTTCAACAACAACATCATCATCATCATCATCATCATCAACACCAGCATCAACATCATCAAGAGCGAAAGCACAGGATATTTTTCTTTCCCTTTTTTCTCTCTGTCATTTCTAGTTTTTCCTACCTTTTACTTGTACATATGCAGACACACAAACGCAATTGGCAAGTTGGTCGCGTTGACAAAAAAAAACTCTTTTTCCTTTCATTGGTTCTTTATGCTTGTTGGATGATGTCATAGATGAGTATGAGTCAAGGAAAGTCGAGTAAAGCATGCAATATTCATTATTACATGTGCACTTTACCAACTGACTGCGCGAACTTGTTCACTCTCAAGCAAAGATAACTAACAAGTGACTTAGTTACAACAAGTAACAAGTTAAAATGAGCTATGAACAATGAACACGCCACACTGTCAAGTACATGCCAACATGTGAACCAAATAAAATAATACTCAAGCATCTTTGTACAAAAGTGGTAAAAAAAAATTTTCTGTGTGATGGTTAATTCCTAGTGGATGATGTTAATACTCACACACACCAACAGCAACAACAACATCAACAAGCATAATATATTTTTCAACAAGTTTTCATTTCAGTGAAAAGAAGAAACAAAAAAAAATATCAACAGATTGTACACAAATGTACCTTAAGATGTACCTTAAGATTGGGCGATGAAATTTTTAAAATGGTACACTTTTTTTTCCAAAAGGACAGGAAACATTGTGTGAAGGTACAGAACAGAACAAGCTGTGCAGTTCATAGAATTCCAGATGACAATATTTTCTTGGAATCAGGCCACATGAGACATACAAAGTTGAAAATACACACACACACTCACACACATCACACAAATATCAGGTGTCTTTAGTCTTTTCTTCACAACACATACTTTGTATTCTATTTTGCTATGTGACTGTTGTTGCTGTGTGAACAATTTGAACCCTTTTGCTCCGTTGTTGCTGTGAGTTGTAGTTCATTGGGATCAATTTTTATTAAATCATCATCCTTTGCCAATGACAGCAACAGCATCAGCAACAGAAGTAGTAATAACAACAGAAACAGCTGTAACTTTCATCCTAGCGACTTTAACATGGACTGCATGAGATGCAGTAAACTCTGTCGAGTTCAAGGTTGCTCAGTTAGATGTAGAAGAAGAAGAAGGAGAAAAACATCATGGTTCATCAGAACTCAACGAACGAGATAGTATCAAACAGGCGACAACGACAGCTTTCACATTCACATTCACATTCAACTGGTGAATTTGTTCCAAGTAAACAGTTCTAAGAACTAAAAAGATTTTTTTTTACTTTGCTGTTTTGTTGAATAAAAAAAAGAAGAAAGAACTTTCTAACATTGATATCATTTGAATTGACACGGATACCGACAAACTACAGGAAAAAATAAGCAATATGATATCATAAATAATAATGCACAGTTGTAATCACCAAGTATGTATTTGTATGTGTATGTGTGTGATGATAATCGGTAGAAATAATAATAATAAAAATAAATCCAAATGACACTTGTCAGTTTGAAAAGAGAGAGAAAAAAAAGATGGTATGTAATAATCATCTTATTGCTTCCGTTTTACCCCTGAAGAAGCAGATGTTGATGTTTAGTTTGATTCCACCTGTTGAAAGGTGCAAACAACTTTGCTGTAAGATTAAATGAGGTATAAACGACAGGTTCATACAGTTCACATACAATTCATATACACTCATCATATATACCAACAGTTGAACTTCCTAGTTTCGGTCCATTTACTTGTGTTCTTTCGTCATATGGTTTGAGAAAAAGTTATACCTGTAAGTTATTTTCTCACTTACTTACATCTGTTGACTTTTCTCTTTTTTTATCCTTTACTTTACTTTCACTGACTCATGAAATGTGTGTTGGTTCATCAATGTACATGTAACTCTTCTTTCTCCTCCACAGAATTGTATACAGAATTCATATACAAAGATGAAACTGTGTCAGCGACTCTCTCTCTCTATGACACATACACACATTATGACAATTGCTGAGCTTTGATTTACCCAAGTCAACCAAATGTCAACAGAATGAATTCAAGGTGAATTACTTTACTGAGGAAAAAAATGTGGATACAGAAAGAAGAAATAAAAAGAGAGAAAGAGACAGGAAGAAGAAGAAGTTAAATGAAGAGAGAACAAAATATCAAAGTAACAGACAAAGCGAAATATTGTCAAGGAAGAAATTGAACTTATCTAAATCAACGTGTGATACAAATGCTGAATTTGCATATTTATCATCTAAATGAATCTTTCTTTCTCTCTTTTTGAGAGAGAAAGGAAAATAGCAAAACAAGATCCAATTGAACAATGCAATTGAAAAACAAAATGATTACATTTAACAAATATCGATCATTGAAAAGAGTATAAACTGTTGAAATTGTTTTTTCCTGTTTTAAATGAAATGTTTTGAAAAATCTATCAAAATGTTTGATGAGGATTGACTCATTAAATGATATCACCGACAGTCTAAACAAACAAATAACATTGATACAAATCGATGATGATGATGATTATTTTTTGTGTGACTTGGAATTGAGGAAAGAAGAAAAAAAACTTTCATCAAATTCAATTAACAGGTCAACAATTTTGATTAACAATTGACAATGATGACGAAGATAATTTTTCCTTGTATTTCCTTCCTACTTCAAGGTGATGAGAATTAATTGACAAAGTACATTGAAATGTTGTACAATTGATTAAAAATGTGTGAAAGAATTATTTCTTCCTTTTAAAAGTATCTTCAAAATTCAAGGTGAATTAGTTGGCATTATTTTGTTGTCACATTAACAACAACAACAACGACGACGACAACAGCAACAACTTTTAACACATGAAATAAAGAATGTTTGTGAATAATCTACTAATTGTCCATTTATTATATAAGAATTGAATATTTCTTCCTTATTATCTTTTTCTTCTTCTTTTAACAAACTAACTGAATTGTGTAAATTGTAAAATATTTCCTCAAGAAGAAACAAGTATTAAATTTTATCCTTTCAAGTAAATTGTAATATAAATTACATCGATCCTTGACCGATGTAATAAATATTCACAATCAAGTAGAATAAGATAAAATCATGTAAAGTAAATTTTTAAAAGATATTTTTTTCATGTTGAATGTTAAATTAAATAAATCAAACAACAATTTCATCATCATGTAAACATTTCAATTGAAAGGTAAAACAAGATAAAACAAATTTACTTATCAAATTACTTGTATAAATTCCTTGTCAAATACAAATATTTTTTTTATACTTTAAGATACAATTAGCACATTTAAAACAAAGTTAAATATCAACAACAAATATCATCATGATCGACTTTAACAAATTGATCAATTTAATCTTAACCAATTAAATGATGACATTGTTAAAGGTAAAAATAACTACTCAATAACAAATTACTGATAATTTGAATAAAAAATTATCCACAGAAATGAAATTGTCATTTAAACCGGTAAATTCTGAAAGTCATGAAGAATGTTCTTACGATGAGTAATTGTAAGAATGAAGAGACAGAGAAAGAGGAAAAATCAAATTAATTTCCAAGTAAATCAATGTAATGACAATCAGGATACAAATTGACATTTGACGTAAATTTGTGTCCTACATTGACATCAGGTACAAGTGAAAGTATAAAGTAAAAAGCAGTAAAAGTAAATGACTATGACATTGATGAAAGTTGTAACGAGTAGTAACAACACAAATACAAACACAGAACAACACAGAGACAACTTTGTATTCACAAAGAAGAAAACAGGAAGTAAAAGTCACAGGAAAAATAATAAACATTCATTCATTGGTCGTTGCTATAAACTAGCAAAACAAAACAAAAAACAGTGACAACAACGACAACAACAAAAAAAGGTAAAGACAATTATATTGCACTTGAAAATGGTTTTGTACGATTGTCGAATGATCATTTGTTGATGAGTAAGAGATTAACTTCCGAAAATGATCAAATTAATATTTGGCGCGCATTTGAATAAAAAAAATTGTAATTTACCTGATGACAGTCGATTTTGACTGTTGTATCCATGTTGATTGATTTGTTGTTGATGATGTTGTTGTCCATTATGTTGTTGTTGTTGCTGTTGTTGTGGATGTTGTTGAACATGTGATCCTTGTGCATTATGAGTCAATGCATAATGAAGAATGGACTGTTTACCATTGGAAATATTAGATGAAGAAGAAGATGGCGAAGTGGAAGAATTTGGAGGTGGAGGTGATGGAAAAGAAGATGGTGGTGATGCCGTTGTTGAGTCAGGTTGGGCAATTGTGACAATTCCACATGATTTAATATTTGATACAATTAAGTTACCCGAATTACTATCATTATTATTATTATTATTATTAATATTATTAATATTATTATTATTATTATTATTATTATTATTATTGTTGTTGTTGTTACCATTTACTCCATTACTAGCTGATGTAACGTTAACAATAGTTCCGTTGATCGAAGTAATTGTCGTCACCGGTGATAAGGAATTAGAATTGAGTAGTACAGTTGATGTGGTAGATGTATTAGAATTATCTATCACATTTCCATTTGAATGTGATGAAAGTAATTGTTGAACATTGTTGTTGTTGTTGTTGCTAGTATTTGAATTGTTTGTGGTTGCAGCATTAGAATTAGAACTTTGTAAATTTGAGCCAAGAGATGTATTTGTATTTGCACTTGTGTTTGTACCAGAAGAAGGACCAGAAATGGAATTGGAAGTAGAATTGGTTTGTTGTAGGTGTTGTTGTGATGTGTTGTTATTATTAAAATGACTGTGGCCATTGTGACTTGCATGTTGTGAATGATGATGGTGTTGTTGGTGTTGTTGGTGTTGATGTTGGTGTTGTTGGTGTTGTTGGTGTTGATGATGAGGTGAATTGTTCGATGAATTTGACGAGGAAGAATTGTTAGAAGAAGATGAAGAATTCGAAGAAGTAGGAGAGGAAGAAGAAGAAGAAGAAGAAGAAGAAGAAGAAATTACACTGGAAGATCCATTAGTCGATACTGACTTGGAATCTAAAAGTTGGTCCGGATTAGTGAGTAACAAGTGAGGATCAGCTTGAATGTCATTCAATATTGTGTCCAAATCACAAAGTGAAGCAGTAGTGATGCAATTAACATCATCTAAAAGGCAATCAGGGTCATCGTTGTTATCATCAAGGAACTTAAGATCCGTTGAAGAAAGTTCACGAAGTTCAGGTGATAAATTGTGTGACAAATTGGATGGATTGGTATTGGAAGTATGATGTGAATGACTGAGATGTCCATGGTGTGAATTATGATGATGATGATTATGATGATGATGATGGTGATGATGATGTGCATGTGGATGAGCAGGATGATGATGAGAAGGATGTGACGGATGATGAGACGGATGATGAGACGGATGATGAGACGGAGAATGATGTTGTCCATGATGATGATGAAGTAAAGATGACGAATGATGAAGTGGTTGAAGAAGTATATTGGTTGTTACAACATCACTATTTGTCGAATCATTACCATTAGAACCATTCAGTACAACATTTGATCCACCAAGATTGTTTACGTCACATCCTCCACCACCAACAACAACTGTATTACCATTACCACCACCACCACCTGGTCCATTACCTGGACCAGGACCAGGGCCACTTGTACCACTCGTAATCACATTATTATTCACTGATGTAGTTGTTAATGAACCACCACCATTAAGATTGGTAACATTTGGACTGTTGTTACCACTCACTACGACATTCATTTTGTTTATCTTTTATCAATTATCTTGCCTAACAATAATAATAATATATACCACGATATATAATAAATTAGTTAATTAAATTGTATCCAAAAATTTAACAAAACTAACTTGATACTTATCAATTTCATCCAATAACAATGAATCATCTATCTATCTTTTAATTTATCTTCATACAGATACAAATTATGATTTTTGATGATTCAAAGTTTATCATTCACATAAACTTTACTCTTGTCAAGGCCAATCGGTTATTTCGTTTTAGCTGTTTGTGTAAAAAAGAAGAAATGATTTAAATTAACTTGGTGTGAATTAGGGAAAACTTTTTGTTCATGGAGATACAAGAGACACCTTGAGTTAGCCAATCAAACTAATGAGTAAAAGTGAACATTCAAATGCAAAGTACAAATTGCATGTATTTCAATAGGTGAACATTGTACTTGTTATATAGTCAATGGGGTTATCAATAGTTTTCTTTTAGATGTAAGATATTATATATCAATGATTAAACAAATAGTTGATCAATGATCAACAAGTGAATGAAAGTGAAGAAAGTAAAGTCAACAGTTGTCTTTACACTTGATTATTGTATGAGGGAAAGTAAAGTTTGTTTGGGTACCGTGAGGTGGCGACACGAGCTGAGTGAAGAGGGAATTTATGAAAAATTCAATTGAAATGAAGAAGAAAAATAAAGTGAAAGAAGACGAATGATTCGGTATGTTTATCCTTATGCACACACACACATACACAATAAGCTTAAGATAACCGAAAGTTAACAAGTGTCAATACATGAGCTTATAGCTTATGGATGGAAGAAAAAACAAGTTTGAAG